>JABCPU010000499.1:0-45773 GCA_016800925.1 Suillus spraguei | reverse complement strand
TGGGGCCCTCACTATGGGTCTTGTCGGCAACAAAGTCATGCGTGACCCGTGCGTTTTCTTTTTGCAGTGTGGTTTGAACTGAGCTGATCACTGAGATGACAGCTTGATCTCTACGCCAAACAAGGTACGTGTTGCTTCGGTCACTGCTTGTTCTCGTACTTAAACCTGTTATATCATTACATCAGATTGTTCAAGTGCGCCTCTGGGCTCAGGGACTTACTATCGGTGTCATCATCGCAACAGCCGCTCTGACACACTCCCAGCGTGCACAGGCAGCCAACATGAGGAAGGTACGCTCCACTTCTTTTCCTGTACTTCTGACATTGAGACGTCTAACGCTCCATTAGCACTCCCCAGATCATACTTGGGTCTTCCTGGTATGAATTTACACCTTTTATTTCGCATGTTGTGTTGACTTCAGGTCTAGCTGGACGAACAACGCCTTGAGAAGGAACGCGCGCAAAAGGCTTAGTACATGCCCTGTCCATGTCAATGGTTTGCTGGCATCCTAAAGTGTTCATCTTTTTCTGTTGTATCAACACACAGCCCGTTATCTGTACAGGTCTGAGTCATCAGCGCAGTTTAACCATCATTCTATTGCGGTGTTCTTTCAATCCAATACATACAGATCTTGGCTCATCACAGGTTGATTCACGCTGAACCTGAAAGAAACATGAATTTCTATATCCCAAGGAACCTGTGATAGATATAGTGACAGACGAGGTAGGTTCATGGGTAACATGCAAGAATATCATGAGGATATAAAATGATGTACGCCAATAGGTGTCAGGGAAACAGGAAGTCAATCATGCCTTTATGCTCCATAAAAGCGCCATGCAAAGTATGCTCCCAGTAGGGACAATGGAATAAAGTACATCAAGCTGCAGAAGAGGTCAGTTGCGGGGCAAACGCTGGTACAATGAAACCTACTTTGAACCCCGTTCAACTGCATTAGAGACTGCAGGGCTAGCACCAGGGGTCTTGGTATCGCCGGTTTTCAGAGCCTGATAAACCGGGTTAGACCGGCTCAGATTGGAATTGCTGTGAACCTTACACCATCCTTCTCAAATTTTCCGACAAGGAGGGGAGGGAGAAGGTCGCGGGCCTCGTCAGAGTGGCCGACATCTTCGAAAGCCTGGGTTGCGTCTTTGCCTACAGATAGCGTATCTTTAGTATGAGATTAGCCGCCCATTGTCATGGAACACATACCAGCTTCAGCCAAGATCACATCGTCCCCTCCTGGGTGCTACAATGAAGGGTCATGGTCAGGGAATAGTGCAATGTCTATCCCGTTAGTTGCATACCTCGTCCATGAAGTTGGTAACATCGTACACTGCCCAACACGTCACCACGCAGACACATTTCGACAAGCTTCCTTGTACTCACCTTCTCCATGGATAAGAACATAGAAACTGTCCTTAGTAGAGTGCGCCTTGAGTTCTTCGTACGTGACAACCTTGGCCATTGCAAGTCCTGTTAGTTACAAACGAGAAAGACGGTGATGGCGGGAACGACTATGAAGCAAACAAGGAAGTAAATGTTCCAACGGCAATTCAATGTATAAAAACCAATCGAAATAATTTTCTCACACCAATCGGAATCTCACCGTACGTCGTGGTAACCGATTATGTCACAATTTCCCGCTAAATTGTCTAAGCCGACTTGTAATCTGAAACCGCCCGAGTTACAAGCGCCACTTCTAAACCGAATGGGATGCTTTGTAATATAACACGTAGCTGGCAGCCATTGCAATAGTTCCATATGTTCCAACTTGATTGGACCAGTTAAGAACACTTGTTTCCTCTTGATGAACGATAG
The DNA here is from genome assembly GCA_016800925.1 of Suillus spraguei. Lineage (NCBI taxonomy): Eukaryota > Fungi > Basidiomycota > Agaricomycetes > Boletales > Suillaceae > Suillus > Suillus spraguei. Next base: position 43,955 of record JABCPU010000499.1, on the reverse strand, counting down.
CAGAATTATGGTGATGCGGCACTATGTATATAATGTTAGACTTTGTTCGGGCGCGAAAACAATTATATAAGCCTGAGCTAGCTTATTGCTGGACCAAAGGCAGTACTTTAAAAAATCACTGCACGTACTTACATGCGTGCTGGCCTCACTAGAAATTCTCAAGATAATAAAGTACATCATGGTTCAACAACAGATACTATGATAACGAACGACTACTACTAGTACCAGACGCCATGGGAGTGTAGAAAGTATATTTGCATCGGTTTAGTACTCGAATGACCACATTCATTACTGCACAGACAGCTGGACATTCAAGCGTGGAACCAAGCACGCTTAATCTTCCACATCATCAGTATAGGAACGAAAGCACTGTGAGCCATGTCCCTAGGCATTGGCGAGTGGAGGTCGTAGAAGAAAGAAAAGTCAATCTAAGTCTACACCAAATCACTTCAAAGACGCTGGTATGATTTGGCGTAAGCTCCGGTCGGAATCGTCTGCAATAGGAGGGATGAGAAAGGTGTTAATGATGGAAACTGCTTTGCAGCATTGTTGCTCAGCGCAGTACACTAGACGAGGAGGTAAGATTTAGACAACTTTCTAACCAAAAAAATTTAACGCAAGTGCAAATTTTAGATCTCCGATTCACTCCGCACTCGGGCCGTGCCGAAGAGTGTGGGATACCTTTCTTGACCGCTTCCTTCAACGCTCCTGCGTACCATGGCTTATGACGACGAGCACGCTGACATTCTTGGCGGTCCCATCTTGCAGATACCAAATACTGGTATTGTGGGTCAATGGTCCCAGTACTCGGTCCTATTCAGGGCTAGTATCATCCTAGCACTTGGCCTATTGGTCTCGCTCATTTCACTACATGCCTGGGACATATGGAAAAAAAATCAGGAATTGGGTTACAGAAAGTGCGTCATTCTGTTCACCCTTCTTTAACCTTTAGTTATGACACCTATGGCAATCAGAGCGATGCGTCGCAAACATGGAATCCCAGACTCGGACTGTCGTCCGTTTGCTGTAGCGTATGCTGCGGCGACCCGGGCGCGCGCTGAACGTGAGGCTCAGGACAGACTACAGGCAAATAACGTCACAGAAGAACCTCCGGCAATAAATAATCAGGTTCCGTTGCCGGACGCGCATGGATTAAGGCGAAGGGCGGCCGAGTCTGGTGTGTGGAACTTTTACATGATTTGTTGTCTTGATCTGATCGGTATACAGTTACGAAGCCACATGTTAATCAACTCCCTGGCACAAGGCGTACCATTTCTGGCTTTGATCATAAGCCTAATGGATTTGACTTCGCACACCGATATAATCCCCGCCTTCGAGATGGCCTCCTTCCTTTCTCAGGCGAATCTTTAACGTCTGGGAAACGTTCTTCTTATCGTCGTGCTAGCAAAAAGGATATCGTTTTTGATACAAATGCGGCAGTGGAAGGCAGAAAACGAGCTTATGATCATGAGGGCAATCATGAGCCTGAAATATCGAAGAAGTCTCGTGTTGATAGTGATGACCTCATTGACGACAATGAGGAACTTGAATTACTCGAGGAAGAAGACGAGCTGGAGCCCGCTCAACGGGGATCAAAACGAACTTTTGACTCGGATGAGGAAGCCGATCATATGCGTACCGATGGTCGCGACAAGCGCCCTCGGAATATGTCGCGGGCTCAGACACCTGAAGACGAGGAAATGGAAGATGTTGAGGATGATGCTGAGACCCAACTCCTCGTGGGAAGAAGCGTGATCGTGCTGAGGCTGGCTCAACATTTGGCGGTGATGATGAAGAAGAAGCACTAGATGACAGGTCTCGCCGTATCGCAAGGGCACGGTTCGTCCAAGAAAATCAAATGGTTCTTCTGGTGGTAGGAAGCGAGATCGTGACCCTGAATCCCCAGCAAGCGAGGGCAGTATTATTGGTTCTCATAGGCACGGCGAGCGCACATCGAAGAAGAAGAAAGGGGCAAGAAAGCTTCTTCCGTGGCAGCCAGCGACGTTCTAGATGGCTCGCAGGATCCACTCTGCAAAGGTAGAAAAATTGGTGAGGAGTGGGAATTAAATGGCGTTCAATACAAGGTCGGGAATGAAGGCGAGCGGCTTCGTCTCACTTTGGTGAAAAAGGCTCGGAGCAAATATTCAATGGTAGGTCGTTGTCCCTTTGTTAGCGTGTGTGTGGAGCTAACCGAAATACAGCCTAGGGATTCTCAGCACCCAGATCGGCAGGCTAACATGGAGATCTACGTGGAAACTTGGCTGACAGATAAACAATACAAAGATGCTGAGGAACGGCAGGAACTTGTATAGAGAGAAGCCTCGATTGAGCCTAGCACCCCCAGTGAAGCTCCTGTATCACCAAAAAGACGGGAAAGGATCTGCTCTGGGATTCGATGAAGAACAGCCCGTCTCTAGCCGTGCCTTTCGCCAGTCATTAACCAATGCCTCAGCCCGAGTCAATCCATTTAAGCAGCCTTTGCCGCAGGCTACAACTGGCCGACGTGTTGCCTCTTCAAATATACATATTCCACCATTAATTCCTGGTGTGGCCGAGGGCCCATCTCGTCCGGGGTTCCGTGCATTCTCAAAATGGGAGAAGCAGGATCTTGAGGCTGAAGCGATGGCGAAGATGCGTACACGGATGCTGGAGCAGAAGAAAGGAGAGGCCCCGCAATCAAAGGCCTTTGAGCTTCCGACCAGCGCTACGGCGCCTGAGCTAGGCCCTAAAGCTTCGGCTGTACCCATCATCACATTCACCCCTCCACCTCCTACTGCGTCCACGTCTTGCAATGCTGAGACAAAGCCGACACCATCATTATTTTCTTTTGGCAATACCTCAACAAGTATGGACGCCTCAAAGTCCACTGATCCTGCTGCGTCTCCCGCACCGGCAAGTGTTGCGCCTGCAGCCTCAGTTCCAGCTGCCAATAAACCCAGCCTATTCCCTGCTTCGTCTACTCCACAAATAACCCCTGCGGTGCCAGCGTCCTCATTCGTGCCGCCCACGACACAACCTTCTACCACCATCACCATCACCAACAACATCGCAACTACTGCACCATCCGCATCCTCTATACCCAACTTTTTTGCCAAGCCAGCTGCACCGTCGACATCTGCACCTGCAGCTACCGCAGTTCCTTCATTCTCTTTTGGTCCCACGCCTGCACAGCCGCTGTTCGCTGCACCTGCTTCCGCATCTACCAATTCCTTATCTTCGCCTGCGGCAACAAATACGGAAACCAGCAAACCGGCACCATTCCCCTTCGCAAAACCCAGTGTACTACCCACCTCGACCCCAACATCTACATCGGCACAGGCTAACCCACCGTCGATGTCGACATCAAGTACTACTAACCTGCCATCGATATTTGGAGCACCTCCAAGCAACGCCGCCTCGGTTCCTGCCCCATCCGCACCTGTCCCGCTGAAATTTGACTTCGGCAAGAAACCTGCTAGCACGATCTCAAAGCCTGCTGCTACATCTATCCCTACCGCCAGTGCTGCTGACGCCGCAAAACAGACTAGCTCTACATTCACATTCTCGGCAGCTACTGCCCAGTCCAGCCCCTTGGGAGCGAGTTCGCCGCAGAAGTTCTCGTTCGGTCAGTCCACGTCGGCATCAGTGTTTGGTTCTGGTAGCACTGCCACTGCTACATCAAAACCTGCCGAGACCCCAGAAGCGCCCAAACCCAAAGGAGTAGAGACTGAGACATCCAAATTTTCATTTGGTCCGCTGTCCAGTGGTTCAGCATCTGGCTTTACAAGTGCTTCATCGGAACCCAAGTCAACGCCGAGCTTTGGAGCACCGTCGGGGATATCAGCCTTTGTGACAGCTTCGTCATCGAGTGGTGATGTGAAGAAGCCAGACGCGCCATTATCAATCTTTGGTGCCGCAAATGCTATCAAGGAAGATGGAAGCAAGGCTGGCGCTTCTAAGGCTGCAGTTTTCGGTGGTTCTGGCTTTGGCACAAATGCAAACGGCGTCTCGAGCAACATTTTGGAGAAGTCCAGTGCTCCACAGCCCAGTGGTGACGCAATGACGTCTACATCGACACTCAAGAGTGTATTTGGCAATGCCACGTCAGGCAACACATTCTCCACAACTCCTACTGGATCTCCTGTTGCATTTGGCAGTGGCCAACCAGGCGCTTTTGCGTTTGGAAATGGGTCAACCAAGCCTACCGATAGCGCGAAGCCGTCATCGTTTGCCCCTCCATCAAGCAATAGCACTTCTCCTATCTTTTCGTTTGGGAAGAAGGAAGACACCACAGCGCCTTCTTCGTTCGGTACCAATACTTCTACGCCCGTATCACCGACATCCACGTTTGCATTCGGAGCTTCTGTGTTCAGCCAATCTTCAACAGGCACTTCAAATGGGCCAACGCAACAGCAATCGGTCTTCGGCAAACCGTCGGCACCTACGCCTAGTGCATTTGGTTTCAGTAGTGGGACTGGGACTGGAAGCAACACATTCGTTTTCGGAGGTCAATCTGGAGGTCAAAACCAGCAGCAATGATGCATTTCCATGTTTTTGTATATACTTCTGTATACTTGACCTTGTACAGCACATACCTCTTCCTGCATTGCGTCCGTCCCCGGTACTCCATAGACATACAAGTATTGCATATCTCATCGCATGTCATTGTTTGTTTTTGTACCATTACGATTAATGCGTTCGGGGCATTCAGGACTGTTCTGATTGGATGCTCCTGCATCCAGCAGCCTAATACTTCTGCTTCAATACCCAGTTCCTCCAGCATCGTATCTCGTATAGTCACTCTAATTAAACGACCCAAGTATCATTGGTCTTTGCGCAATCTGATGCTCGTACAATATGTAGTGAACATCGGTGTGCAAGATCGTGCGCACCAATGTGGGGGGCGGTTCAATGATCAATTTAAATATCAATGACCGGGGAAAATGCATGGAATTACTTTGATTAACAGTGTGAGCGCGACAAAAGCACGCCGTTACGGTCCTGGCCAGGCTCATGGCGAGGTTATACATGAAGCATAATACGAGGATAGTATTTCCTGACCTCAGCAGCAATAGTCATTGGAAGCTTAACAGGTGAAGAAGCTTGATATAAAATTACCTAGCCGTTATGAAATCTCACGGTGTTGAGAACGGAGTAAATCCTATCCAGGGAGGTGCATAAGCGGCGTCCGGACCTGCCTGTAATACTAGTATAGTAGGCTGGGGATCATCGATGTTCGATGCGACCGATCAATACGTTGTGTGCTGGTGTCAGATCCAAGAAGTTGACCTTGACCAACGATTACAAAGTTTCAACGTGCCAACGACCGACGATTCGCAAAATGCAGACGGTACAGGCCTGGAGAGCGATGTGATCGGCTGACCGGGGTCGGCGCACCAGTGATGCACAGTTCAGCGCTGTTAACGAGTATTTTTGTTGTTGGTACGGCCCTACATAACGTTCCAGAATAAACCAGACTTCTGTCACATCGAAAGAGTACAGCCTGGATCCTGAGCGCTGAGCGGCGGAGGTACGAATAAGAGTCTTCCAGACGCGTGGAAGACCCTGTTTTTGATGTGGATTTACCGTCAGGGTGATGCAGATCCAAGAAGATCTGAGGGACCAATCTAATGTGCATTTTCATTTTGAGGAGCGTGATCATGTGCATGATCTGCGAGTAATGGCTAAATAATGTGTGCAGTGATTCCGATACTGAGGTACTTATCACCTGGCAGACGGATAATTCACGAACCAATATTTAGTACGAAAAATTATAGTCCTGGAGTCCACGGAAATGATGGCCGCTGTCAGACATGCATGTGACCGGTCACCAAGTTACTGCATCTCCGGCAACTTACTTATTTCGATCAGATGTATAGCTATACGTCTACGTACAGTACTAGTCTCGTATACAATCGTACTACACTGCAGGACATACTACTAACATCATGTTCATGTTCTACTATTCAACTTATTATTATGGCATAGTGGGTGCACGGTGGGCGACTCGGCCTCGTTCCTCGGGCAAGCAGACAAGCTCGCCGCGACAAAGCACCTGGTAACCAAGAGGGAAGTGATTTCCACGAATGAAATGACAGACACCATAATATTTATTTTCTACTGAACTCCCCTGCAAAATTTAATTTGTGTTCGTTGTCTGCCAAAAAAGAAATCATGTCTGAATCCACTAGCAAAATAAATGACCACCGCAGGGGTCGAACCTGCAATCTCCTGATAACGTAATCGTAGTCAGACGCGATGCCATTTCGCCAGGCGGCCGTTGAAACGAGCCAATGTGCATGGATTATATGCCGACGACGTGACACGTTAGCTAATAGTGAGAACAAGTTAGAACTTACCGGACCACCATGTCTGTTCTGTTCGAAACATCTCTAGGTGACCTCGTCATCGACCTTGAGGTGGCGCAGTGTCCAGAAACATGCGAAAACTTCCTGAAACTTTGTAAGGTGTACTACTATAATTTGAATGCATTCTTCAATGGTGCGTAATTCTCCTTTCATTGGTACCTTTGCCTTAAATGACAGCATGCAGTGTCCAAAGATTTCTTGGCCCAGGCTGGCGACCCTACTGCTACAGGAACGGGTGGCGATCAATATGGTCCTACGTTGCCTCACAGAGGGAGAAGACGCCGAAGTCGCCCGGTATTTCGCCCCAGAAATCGTGCCAAAGTTCAAGCATACACATAAAGGCACGGTGTCCATGGCTGTAGCACCTTCTGGAATGGCGAGACAGGTGGTTGCGGCAGCCAGTTCTTCATCACACTTGCAGACAACATAGACTATTCTCGACGGGAAACATGCAGTTTTTGGTCACGTCGTAGAAGGATTGGAAACGCTGGACAAGCTGAATGACGTTTTCACGGATCAAGATGGGAGAACCATTCAAGATGTGCGAATAAGACACGTTGTTATCCTCGGTGTGTTAGCACCTACGTGGGCCTTGACATCTTTCATGTGCTGAACGGGTATTCAATAGATGACCCATTCCCTGATCCGCCCAGCCCTCATCCAACCTCCATCATCTCCTACTCGCCCCCCGGATAATTCTATACTAGGATTGCCGAAGATGAAGACCCGCTTGCTACTCTTCCGGATGAGGAAGAGGAACGTATACGCCGCGAAAAGCCGCAGTGCTCTGCCTTGACCCTTGAAATGGTTGGTGACCTGCCTTTTGCCAACGTCCGCCCCCCCGAAAATGTCCTTTTCGTATGCAAACTCAACCCTGTCACGCGAGACGAAGACTGGAACTTATCTTCTCAAGATTCGCACCATTATGAGTTGCCAAGTCATTCGGGACAAGAAAACGGGCGACTCGTTGCAGTACGCTTTCATAGAATTGATAAACGAGAGGATGCAGAACAGGTTTGTTGTCCGCAGCTTCTATACAGTGAGACATGACTGAAAGACTTGTCAGGCCTATTTTAAGATGCAAAACGTATTAGTAGATGATAGACGTATTTGGGTAGATTTGTACGTGCGAAACCACTTTATTCATTGTATTTTTGTCTTATCTCGTCTACGCAGCTCGCAGTCTGTGGCGCGGCTCAATACTTCCTGGTCCAATAATCCCAAAGTGGGACTGCATAGCAAAGAAAGGGGTGGGTTCGGCGGTCGTGAAGACTTGGAAGAAACTCGACGATACCGTGCAGCTGGAAGAAATGATGGCAGAGATGGTTATGGAATGGTGTTCGAAGTTCCGGATGACGGAGGAACTTCACGTAGGAGCAGACATGATCGAGATAGGGAAGACCCACGAGATCGACGACGCTCTGCCTCTCCTGTGCCACGTGACAGATCCAGAGCACGGCGCCGTAGCAGAGATAGACATTCCCGGGATCATAAGACACGCCGCTAATGCCGGATCTGAAACTGAATACGTGCTTGTATGTTTCTACTCATTGTGCTTTGTGTTCCAAAATGATTTGCCCCTATGAGGCAGCCCACCAGTTTAATCTGTAATTTCCACCATTGCTGTGCCGCTGGCCAGGTAGCTTATAAACCTGCATTTGCTGAATGAGAACCGGAGCTCTTCGTCTCTCTTCTGGCTTCCATGATGACACACTCACTCAATGACTTCTACGGCCCCGACTCTGATATGCTTCTGCTCTCAAGCGACGACGTCAAATTCTGCGTCCACCGTTGCATACTAGCGGCGGCTTCTCCATTCTTTGAACATATGTTGCATTACCTCAGCCCCCGACGACCCAAAGAACGAGGAACGTCGTCCTATGATTCCCGTATCGGAGCCTGGCTCAACCATGCATACGCTTCTGCGTTTCGTTTACCCAATACCCCATCCCACCATTCCATCCCTCGACGAGCTCGGCACTATTCTTGGAGTTGCAGTCAAATACGATTTCATTGGGTCATTTCTGCTCTTCGCAAGCAACTTATCTCCCCCGCGTACCTGAGAGACGATCCAGTGCGAGTGTTTGCAATCGCAAGTCGTTACGACTTTGAGGATGAAGCTCAGATTGCATCACAACACACGCTCTCCATCAACGTCCTTGACTGTCCATTGTCGGATGACTTCCGCTTCATCACAGCGCACTCTTATCACCGCCTGCTCGTCCTGCACAAGAAACGCTCAAAGGACGCCCAAGCGCTCCTGAAGATTCCAGAAGACGTGAAGTGCTTACAGTGTTCAGGGCCGTATTACGGGGCGTTCGTACCGCCAAAGTGGTGGAAAGAGTTTGAAAGAATGGCGAGAGTAGAACTGGAAACACGGCCAACCACAGCCGTTATCTTCAGCATGCCATTCTTTGCACGAGCTGCCGAGGCATCAGGATGCCCACGATGCGCGAGTAGTATTTTGGACTCGCATCAGTTCTTGTCGGATCTCAAGCGACAGATTGATGAGCTCCCTGCTACTATCTGATTGACATGATATGATTCACGACTATCACGATATTAACATTGACATATAATCTAGGACTTTTGGGGGACGTTCACTTTATATGCGCCATTCTACATTAATACTGCCGTGGCATCGAACCTATTTATTTTATGGACTCACAGTACACTCAGGTATACCATGATTACATTTTCATTGGGTATGATATCAAATCCACGGTCATTACAGATGGTGCCTGACTGTCGTGTTATCTATCGTACGACTGATTTACTCGAGGCTCCGACATCTGGGGAAATGCCGTAAGTCCAGATGTGAAGTTGACTGTCTACGACTGCGGAGACCCTTGAAGAACGTACGGAGAAAATAGGAACTGAGTAGAAATAAAACTGAAACATTTTTCAGAAATACCCGCGCTGATGAGTAACCAGGGTACTAAGGCGTGACACATGATCATCGATATCTCCAAGTCCTAAAATTAAGGCAGCTCTCCCAGATCTCCCTATCTTGACGACTTTATCTTTCAAAATGTCTACACCACAGCTCGCCACATTCAAGGTACCTGCAGTCGAAAATGAACCTATGGTCAGTCTTTCTGATCTTCACCTTTTTTGATGCTGATCCGTGTCGGTAGCGGAGCTATGCTGCGGGGTCAGCAGAGCGTAAGGCTCTCGAAGACACACTTGCTCAGATGCTGCAGGAAATGCCATATGAGGTTCCCTGTATCGTGAATGGTTTACCGGTATGTACAGCATGCCACCATCCAATTCATCAATGTGACTTAGATTTCTGGGGATCTTAGGTTAAAACTGGTAAACTTGCGAAGCAGCCCATACCCTCCCATCACGCCCGTCACCTCTGCGCATACCACGAGGCAGATCAATCCACAGTAGCCAGCGCGATCGATGGTGCTCTTTCTGCCAAGGCTGAGTGGGAGGCCATGCCTTGGAACGATCGCGCAGCCATCTTCCTCCGTGCTGCAGAGCTTGTTAGCGGCAAGTACCGTTACAAATTGATGGCAGCTACTATGCTTGGTCAAGGGAAGAACGCTTGGCAGGCTGAGATTGATGCTGCCGCAGAGGTGTGTAAGATGGACTTATCTCCGTAGTTGATTGATGAAACTTTCGCAGCTATCGGACTTCCTCCGTTTCGGCGTCAAATACGTCGAGGAGCTCTACGCACAGCAACCTCCTAAGAACTCGGCAGGAGCATGGAAGTAAGTCCAGTGTCCATTCTATGAGGCTACTTCTGATGCTTGGATAGTCGCGTCGAGTATCGTGCGCTAGAAGGATTTGTCCTCGCAGTTTCCCCATTCAACTTCACAGCAATTGGTGGAAACCTTCCAGGTGGTACGAGCGATTATTCTTTCACGAGCTTTACATTCTGAATCAGTAATCTCTTAGTTCCCGCGCTCGTCGGTAACACGGTCCTTTGGAAACCTTCACCAGCCGCCACGTATTCCAACTACTTGATCTACCAGATTCTCGCGGAGGCCGGTATTCCAGCCGGTGTTATCCAGTTCGTTCCCGGACCACCTCCAGAAGTCGTCGCACAGGCCATATCGCACCCCAGCTTTGCAGCACTCCACTTCACAGGCAGCACCTTTATATTCAAGAAGCTATGGAAAGACATTGCCGCAAACCTGGACAGGTACAAAGGCTATCCGAGAATCGTCGGTGAGACAGGGGGGAAGAACTTCCATGTCATCCACAAATCAGCAGAGGTCCGAAACGCAGTTTTTCAGACCATTCGAGGAGGCTTTGAATACCAAGGTGCGCATATCGTATGTACTATGAGTGGTGCGCAAGATTGATAAGTGTGCGTGCAGGACAAAAATGTTCTGCGTTGTCACGGCTATATGTTTCCTCTTCGCTTTGGTCATCTGGATTCAAAGATTTGCTCCTGTCTGAGATTGCGAAGATCAAAGTCGGGTCACCATTGGAATTCGGCAACTTTATGGGACCCGTGATGTGGGTTCCATTTATATGTATCAGGCTGCATACTAGTTACTGAATAACATTGCAGAGGTCGTCCGGCTTATGACAAAATAACAGATTTCATCCAGAAAGCCAAAGATGCAGGAGGGGAGGTTCTCATTGGAGGCACCGGTAAGGCGGATAGTATGAACAACCTGCGACTTCTCTGATGATCGTACAGGTGACGACTCGAAGGGCTACTTCATACAGCCTACCATCATTCTAACCAAAGATCCCAACTCAATCACGATGAGAGAAGAAATCTTTGGTCCCGTCATCACCGTAATGGTTTCTTGTTTGAAAATGCAGCCTGATGTACTGACAACTTTTCAGGTCTATGTATATGATGATGTGAACTACGAGCAGACTCTAGAACTTATCGATAATACCTCGCCTTATGCGCTAACTGGCGCTATGTAAGTCGCAAGGTCTCTGCGACATGCGTTGACTGACAACTTCTTTTCTAGCTTTGCCACCGACCGCAAAGCCCTTCTGACGGCAACAAACAAGCTACGCAATGCTGCCGGCAACGTCTATTACAACGAGAAATGCACTGGCGCAGTTGTGGGTCAACAACCCTTTGGAGGAGCACGAGCAAGTGGAACGAACGATAAAGCTGGGAGTATTAGCATCTTCTACAGGTTCGTTTCGGCGAGAAGCATTAAAGAGAATTTCGTGGGCCTGGAGGACTTCCAATATCCGTCGAACTTGATTTGAGATGATTGGTATTAAAATAACAATGCTAGGAATCGACGTTGTATCAATTAAAGAATCATATTGTTGTAGGATTGAATTTAAAGCATCCTGAGGAAGAAGGAAGAACACTAGAGCAGCACACATCTTGCTTTATCGCGCCATCATTACTCTAAGGTATCAGGGGTAAGCTCGATCGTGACACGCATTAGATTTCGAGTACCATGCTCTTGTTGAAGCGTTCGCTCTGCATGCAATTGCAACTGCGATGGGACTCTAGTCATGGACTCCAGGCTTTGCTTGAACCCCAGAGGAGACGTACTGGCAACTCGAAGGTGACGCCGTCCGATAACACTGCGCAGCGCTCCAGAGTCACTAGTCGAGTTCTAGTTGCACCATGACATTCATGATCACTTGTTCTCAGAACCGAGTAGTTATCCTGTAAGACTCGAGTCAGGAGTGAGTATGACTCAATCGGTACCCGTGCGTGTGAAACTGAATCACTAGGACTCATAGCAGGACGATGCTTCACTTGAGAGAAGGCTGGGCCCATCACAAGATGGTCTCGGCGCCGGAGGCTCAAAGGGTTTCGGTCATCGACTGGCGCAACAGTCGTGTAGGGGCGCAACTACATCCGATGGAAACACTTGACTCATAGTCTCCGGTATGGGCTCTGACGAACTTGCGGTAACATTTAGAGTCATTCAGTTCTCAGCAGGTCACTTCGTTGGAACAACTTGAAATGTGAATATGGGCTTCATGCCAGGTGTAGGATTGACATAGAATAAAACGGTACACTCGGTATTGCTACAAGATCATAGGCAAGTAGGGCTAGAAGAGTTTTTTTAGCAACTACGAAGAAGAAGAAAGGCTAGGAACTTACACAGCTCGACAATTCGACCAGTTTTGTCCATGAGCCATGCGACTCAGATCAATATCCAGTCCACTGGGAATTATTACTGCAGTCCCGGGAGAATAAAATGGTTGTTGTCGGGATGCGGGTGGTACCCAGAAAAGCAACCGACGATCAGGTCCTATCATCCATCCATGATGTCCCAGTGAGACGGGGCTTGAACGAAGATGATGATGAGGGGTGCCCTCAAATAGCTCCGCAGAGTTCTGCAATGCATGGTCCAAACGTGATGTGAAGTACATGGGATGAGTGTTACAAGTATTGGTTTCGATGGTAGTCTCCTGTTCGCACGGTGTGGGACGATTTTTCTCAGAAGAGGATGGAAATGAGTGGATCTCAGTGTGCTCCTGACATTGCTGCATCAGCGCTGGATTCCACAGCCGGATAGTGGAATCTCTTGAACCAGACACGATGCGAGTGCCATCGGGGGAGAACGAGACTGACCGAACCGAACCAGTGTGCCCTCGGAAGGGCTCACCCAATGGCATCCCCGTCCCTGCATCCCACAGCCGGATAGTGGAATCTGAAGAACCAGACACGATGCGAGTGCCATCGGGGGAGAACGAGACTGACCAAACCGAATCAGTGTGCCCTCGGAAGGGCTCACCCAATGGCATCCCCGTCCCTGCATCCCACAGCCGGATAGTGGAATCTCTTGAACCAGACACGATGCGAGTGCCATCGGGGGAGAACGAGACTGACAAAACCCAACCAGTGTGCCCTCGGAAGGGCTCACCCAATGGCATCCCCGTCCCTGCATCCCACAGCCGGATAGTGGAATCTAAAGAACCAGACACGATGCGAGTGCCATCGGGGGAGAACGAGACTGACAAAACCCAACCAGTGTGCCCTCGGAAGGGCTCACCCAATGGCATCCCCGTCCCTGCATCCCACAGCCGGATAGTGGAATCTGAAGAACCAGACACGATGCGAGTGCCATCGGGGGAGAACGAGACTGACGAAACCCAACCAGTGTGCCCTCGGAAGGGCTCACCCAATGGCATCCCCGTCCCTGCATCCCACAGCCGGATAGTGGAATCTACAGAACCAGACACGATGCGAGTGCCATCGGGGGAGAACGAGACTGACCGAACCCAATGAGTGTGCCCTCGGAAGGGCTCACCCAATGGCATCCCCGTCCCTGCATCCCACAGCCGGATAGTGGAATCTTCTGAACCAGACACGATGCGAGTGCCATCGGGGGAGAACGAGACTGACCAAACCGAATCAGTGTGCCCTCGGAAGGGCTCACCCAATGGCATCCCCGTCCCTGCATCCCACAGCCGGATAGTGGAATCTTCTGAACCAGACACGATGCGAGTGCCATCGGGGGAGAACGAGACTGACAAAACCCAACCAGTGTGCCCTCGGAAGGGCTCACCCAATGGCATCCCCGTCCCTGCATCCCACAGCCGGATAGTGGAATCTAAAGAACCAGACACGATGCGAGTGCCATCGGGGGAGAACGAGACTGACGAAACCGAACCAGTGTGCCCTCGGAAGGGCTCACCCAATGGCATCCCCGTCCCTGCATCCCACAGCCGGATAGTGGAATCTTCTGAACCAGACACGATGCGAGTGCCATCGGGGGAGAACGAGACTGACGAAACCCAACCAGCGTGCCCTCGGAAGGGCTCACCCAATGGCATCCCCGTCCCTGCATCCCACAGCTGGATAGTGGAATCTGAAGAACCAGACACGATGCGAGTGCCATCGGGGAGAACGAGACTGACAAAATCCAACCAGTTTGCCCTTGGAAGGGCTCACCCAATGGCATCCCCGTCCCTGCATCCCACAGCCGGATAGTGGAATCTAAAGAACCAGACACGATGCGAGTGCCATCGGGGGAGAACGAGACTGACAAAACCGAACCAGTGTGCCCTCGGAAGGGCTCACCCAATGGCATCCCCGTCCCTGCATCCCACAGCCGGATAGTGGAATCTTCTGAACCAGACACGATGCGAGTGCCATCGGGGGAGAACGAGACTGACGAAACCCAACCAGTGTGCCCTCGGAAGGGCTCACCCAATGGCATCCCCGTCCCTGCATCCCACAGCCGGATAGTGGAATCATTTGAACCAGACACGATGCGAGTGCCATCGGGGGAGAACGCGACTGACCCAACCGCTTTAGTGTGTCCACTGATCACGGTCTGAATAGCTGTCCAATTTACAAGGCGTCCATGTATCAGACGAAGAGTGTTCGGGAAATTTGCAGTAAAATTTGTGGCTATCGTGGATTTCATGGGCGAGAATGGCAGCGCTGATACATACAGATGCGGCGTGCTGTACAAAATCATCCAAGCAAAGAGTTGGACGAATCTCTGCACATCCATTGCAGTGGACAAGACCTCTTTGTATCCGGATTGGCCCTGCGTTTACAAGTAAGCACTTTGCCTGACACCATCAAGTGACTCCGTTCTCACCTTCAGCCACTGGGACATGAGTGGAAGCACGCTAACTGCACTACTGAGTGCATTGAGGAGGCCGAGTGTTTCGATCCAAAAGAGCAGCCGCTCGTCGTCGAAGAATGATCCTATTTCCTTTGCGAGCTCCGCATCGAAGGCTGTCGCTCGGACGTGCGTAGCCCAAAATCGACAGGAGTATGACAGATGCGAGGGAATGCATGTTGCGACTCGGTCCGGTAGCCCGGTGTCTTTGCTGTTGGGGAGGTATGAAGACTTTAAATCACATATATTGAAGCGAAGGTCGTGTTCCATCACTCGAAGTGACGCAAATGCAAGATCCCGTTGCGAGTTTGACACATCTACAAATAGGTCTCCGCTGGATTCTTTGTCTGTCAGGAATTCGCGGAAGGATGCGTGAAGAGGTCGGATGGGGTTAGATGAGCTGGTGGTGCCGCTTAGCAGCGATCCCATATATTTTACCACGTCTTCCACTTCGCATGACCGTCTTTCGTCTGGAAAACGGCTTCGCATGGCATTCAGGGCGTCTAGAGAGAGGGGTTCGGCTGCCCCAAGTATTTGTCCCATCACGGAATGAAAGTTTCCTAGCGCTCGCTGATAGCTGGCTTCTGTCTTGTGTCTGTCCTTCCGCATGTTTTCTCCTAAAATGAACCTATATATGTCGTACAACATGTCGTCCCGCTCCCCATGCTCGTGGGACACGATATCTTTGAAGCGATCAATGGCACGTGAGCCAGGACTGGTGTCTTGGATGTATCTGCATGCAAGACGCGCCCACTCGAATAGTCCATCAGCTTTATCAGCGAGGTCTCTAAACTCCTTGTCCCCAACATTAGGTAATTCTTTCAGCTCCTCCGACACAAAAGTACGGATGTCGCCCTTTGCAACTGCTTGTGGAATGTCGTCCATAGACAACCGTAGAATATGCTGAGCACCATGAAATGCCTCGTCAACATCTTGAAGTGGGCGAGAAGTGACGAGAATTCGAATATTGGATGGGAGTTTGGTGATTTCAGAAACACCGTCGTCTTTAAGTTTACCGGAAAGTATGCGGAGAAGGTCACGCCGTGTCTCCTTTCCGCCGCTCTCATCCAGCGCTTCGATCAGGATTAAAACAGGTCCTACACTTAAGCTTGACCCCGAAGTCTTCTCTAGCGATTGCATAAATAACTTGCGCCACTGCTGGATGATATCTGGTGTGTTCTTGAGTGCAGTTGCATTTTCGACTATGCCTGCTAATGTTCGTTTCATCTCCGCGTCACGGTCAGCGAGGTCGCGAGCAATGGTGGAGAAGACTTTTTCATGACGTTTGTCTGCTTCACGGTGCCGGTCGAAGCAGAAACATGAACCAAGCCCTCCTGATTCGTCCAACCAGTTGGCGATCGTGTGAGCAATGGCCGATTTCCCCGTGCCTGCAGGGCCAGATAGCCACAGCACACGCTGAGCGGCATCACCACTATCATTGATCCATTCAGTGATCTGGGAGAGAATGTCTGTGCGCGTCCCTGGCAGGCATTGTTTCGTGGTATCTAGACCCGCGCCCGCTGCATAAGGCATACCGCTGAGATCCAGTTTGTCGCTTAGTTCGTCACCTGAAGGTGGTATGAGTGGACGGAAAGTCAAAACCACGTCTAAATTCTTACCCGTACACCGGACGAGATCGGCTATGTCCCGAATAGCTTGGTCCCGAAATTGTTGCATAAGGTCATCCAAAGTGTTGTTGTACTGTGTAGTCAGGTCGCTTGCATGCGAGGTAGCATTTTTCCCAAGTCTCTTCCCTGTCATAACGATATGAGATTCGCAATATGCGGAGTGCAATGGCTAAATGACTGACAAAAACTCTTCTCCGAGTAGTCCCTGATGAAACGCGCGCACTCTAGAGTCTGCTGGGCGATTCGTCCAGCGATCTTCCTCTGGGATGCAATCTGGCCAAGAGTGTCGCCTTGTGACATGAAGTGGTAAACTTGTTCTAATTTTTCGAGAAGAGATTGTATCGACTGGTCGCGTTTCGTTTGAGCGAGAATAATCTGCATAGAGTCAACGACTGCTGAACAAGAGTAAGAAACTACACGTACTTTGGATGCAGCAGACAGCACACCCAGCACCACCTTTGCGTAAGGATGTACCTAGGCATCTTAATTAGCTCGCTTCCGGCATAGGAGAGTGGCCCATACCTCTGCGAGACCACTAATGACAGTGTCGAAAATTTTGAGGGATTGAAGCGGAAGATTTGTGGTCTGAATATTGTCTACAGCATCGAGAACTTCTGGGCCATCCTTCGCTGCAGATACCACAGAAGTGACATTTTTCCCGAGTAGTCTCATGTTGTTTGCACGCTCACGGGCATCCCGAAGCTCAGCATCAACTGATTTGGGTTCAGGACCCTCCTCCACGACAGGCGGAGCAGCTTGTACCTGTATGGCCATCAGAATTTAGAGAAGAAAATATTTGGCCTAAATACCTTTGAAGCGCTTGCGGGTTCTTCTGATGAGGCTCCTTGGTTCACACAGCCACCAGGATTCTCAGACGCGGAGGGCTTAGTATCATCGGCAGCAGGCGGACGTGACGCCTCCTTGGTGGACCTTAGATAGGTTCAAGATTAAATTAACGACTACCTACGATATTCTGATTCGATGTAGCACTTTCGTGGTCAACGTTCTGGGCAGCAGGGGGTTGGGGGCGGGATCGCTTGAAGCATTTCTGCAGAAGCGTCAGTCATATTCCAGCTCCTTAGCGTTCAGGTTGACATACCGAAACTTTTTTAGTTACATTCTTCTTAAATTTGCGTAGGACGTGGCGGAATCCGCGACGAGGCTGGCTCTGGATGAAGGATGGGTCAGAGGCAGCGACGATGTTATTAGCGCTCTTCGACAGTAATGGGCACTTACAGAGTTCGAGTCACCAGCAGTTGGTTCTCTGGATTCAGAGGCCACTGGTGGTCTATGGTCATCACTCATTGTAAATGGTGAAATATCTTAGGGGACAAAGGGTGGAAGAAATGAATGGAAGGGAGAGTAGAACTGTGCCGAATACTATTGACCAGACGCCTCAAGGCAGCAACGTTGACTTACACATACGGCGCTAATCATTCAGCCACGTAAATGGGTATGAGGGTTGTGGGAGTGCTAGCAAAAGGCCATGAACTTGATTGACAAGTACGTACAATTGCAAGTTACATTGCGCTATATGTATATGACACAACAATCACTAGGTTGAACTTGTGAGACGAGTGCTACTCAACGAGGCTTACTACTGATTTCGATATATTTAGTTCTCTCTATGCCACAAATAGCACCGCAGTCTTATTGTCCTAAGTCCTCGGCGGGATCTACCAATCTTAACAACTTTACCACATCTACCTGCGATCGAAAATGAACCTCTCTGAATTTCACGACACACTACTGTTTTGATACTGATCCATGTCAAGCTATGCTGCGAGGTCAGCAGGCTCTCAAAGACACACTTGCTCAGATGCTACAGGAAATGCCATATAAGGTATCGACAACATGCCACCGCTCAACTGGTCGGCGTGACTTAGATTTCTGCGGATCTTAGGTTAAAACTAGTAAACTTGCGAAGCAGCCCATATCCTCCTATCACGCCCGTCACCTCTCCTCATACCACCAGGCAGATGAGTCTACCGTAGCCAGTGCGATCGATGGTGCTCTCTCTGCCGAGGCTGAGTGGGAGGCCATGCCTTGGAACGATCGCGCAGCCATCTTCCTACGTGCTGCAGAGCCTGTTAGCCGCAAGTACCTTCACAAATTGATAGCAGTTGCTATACTTCGTGGAAGAACGCTTGATTGATACTACGCAGAGGTGTGTAACATGGACTTGAATCCGTAGCAGTTGATTGATGAAACTTTCGCAGCTATCGGCCTTCCTCCGTAATACGTCGAGGAACTCTGTGCGCAGCAACCTCCTAAGAACTCAGCAGGAGCACGGAAGTAAGTCTAGTGTTCCTTCTATGAGGCTGCTTCTGATGCTTGGATAGCCACGTCGAGTATCGTGCGCTAGAAGGATTTGTTCTCGCAGTTTCCCCATTCAACTTCACAGCAATTGGTGGTAACCTTCCAGGTGGTACGAGCGATTAGTCTTTCACAAGTTTTACGTTCTGAACCAGTGATCTCTTAGTTCCTGCGCTCGTCGGTGACACGGTCCTTTGGTAAACTTCACCGGCCGCCACGTATTCCAACTACTTGATCTACCAGATTCTCGCGGAGGCCGGTATTCCAGCCGGTGTTATCCAGTTCGTTCCTGGACCACCTCCAGAAGTCGTCGCACAGGCCATATCGTACCCCAGCTTTGCAGCACTCCACTTCACAGGCAGCACCTTTATATTCAAGAAGCTATGGAAAGACATTGCTGCGAACCTAGACAAGTACAAAGGGTAGCCGAGAATCGTCGGCGAGACAGGAGGGAAGAACTTCCATGTCATCCACAAATCAGCAGAGGTCCGAAATGCAGTTTTTCAGACCATTCGAGGAGGCTTTGAATACCAAGGTGCGCAAGATTGATAAGCTTGTGTGCAGGACAAAAATGTTCTGCGTTGTCACGGCTATATGTTTCCTCTTCGTTTTGGTCATCTGGATCACAAAGGTTTGCTCCTTTCTGAGATTGCGAAGTTCAAAACCGGGTCACCATTGGACTTCGGCAGCTTCATAGGACCTGTGATGTCCGTTCCACTCATATGCATCAAGCTGCGTACTGGTTACTGAATCATGTTGCAGAGGTCGTCCGGCTATGACAAAATAACGGACTTCATTCAGAAAGCCAAGGATCCAGGAGGGGAGGTACTTTTCGGAGGCACCGGTAAGGCGGATAGTATGACCCACCTGCGACTTCTCTGATGATTGTATAGGTGATGACTCGAAGGGCTACTTCATACAACCTACCATCATTCTAACCAAAGATGCCAACTCAATCACGATAAGAGAAGAAATCTCTGGTCCCGTCATCACTGTAATGGTCTTTGTTCAGAAACGCAGCCTGATGTACTAACAACTTTTTAGGTTTATGTGTACGATGATGCGAACTATGAGCAGACTCTGGAACTCATCGACATCACCTCGCCTTATGCGCTAACTGGCGCTATGCGAGTTACAAGGGTCTTTGCAACATGCGTTGACTGACAACTTCTTTTGCAGCTTTGCCACCGACCGCAAAGCCCTTCTGACAGCGACAAACAAGCTGCGCAACGCTGCCGGCAACATCTATTACAACGAGAAATGTACTGGTGCGGTCGTGGGTCAACAACCCTTTGGAGGAGCACAAGCAAGTGGGGCGAATGACAAAGCTGGGAGTATTAGCATCTTCTATCCGTTCGTTTCGGCGAGAAGCATTAAAGAGAATTTCGTGGGGCTGGAGGGCTTCCAATACCCGTCGAACTTGATTTGAGATTATTGGTATCAAAATAACAATGCTAGGAGTCGACGTTGTATCAATTCAAGAATCATGTTATTGCAGGACGAATTTTAAAGCATCCTGAAGAACAAGGTTGAAGAACACTAGAGCAGTGAAGATCTCACCCCATCGCACCGTCATTTCTCTCTAGCGGTGCCGGGGATAAGCCCAATTATGGCGCGCACTAGAATTTTGAAACATCTAAGTCGTGGCATGTGCTTGTCGAAGCGTTCACTTCGCAACTGCAACAGCGATAATAGCGGGGATGACTCAAGTCGTGTTCTTTGCTTGAAGTCTGGCGGAGACATGCTAATAACTTGAGGGCGACATCGTCCGATAACACCCCAGAGTTCCTAGTCGGGTTTTACATAGTTGAACCATGACCTTCACGATCACCTGTTGTCAGCACCGCCTAGTAGTTGGCCTCTGAGACTCGAGTCAGAGTGAGTATGAGTCAATCGGTACTCGTGCCCGTGATACTGAATCGCTAGGACTCACAGCAGGACGATGCTTCACATGAGAGAAGGCTAGGCCCATCACAAGATGGTCTCGGCGCCGGAGGCTCAAAGGGTTTCGGTCATCGACTGGCGCAACAGTCGTGTAGGGGCGCAACTACATCTGATGGAAACACCTGGCTCATAGTCTCCGGTATGGGCTCTGACGAACTAGCGGTAACATTTAGAGTCATTCAGTTCTCAGCAGGTCACTTCGTTGGAACAACTTGAAATATGAATATGGGCTTCATGCCAGGTGTAGGATTGACATGGAATAAAACGGTGCACTCGGTATTGCTACAAGATCATAGGCAAGTAGGGCTAGAAGAGTTTTTTTAGCAACTACGAAGAAGAAGAAAGGCTAGGAACTTACACAGCTCGACAATTCGACCAGTTTTGTCCATGAGCCATGCGACTCAGATCAATATCCAGTCCACTGGGAATTATTACTGCAGTCCCGGGAGAATAAAATGGTTGTTGTCGGGATGCGGGTGGTACCCAGAAAAGCAACCGACGATCAGGTCCTATCATCCATCCATGATGTTCCAGTGAGACGGGGCTTGAACGAAGATGATGATGAGGGGTGCCCTCAAATAGCTCCGCAGAGTTCTGCAATGCATGGTCCAAACGTGATGTGAAGTACATGGGATGAGTGTTACAAGTATTGGTTTCGATGGTAGTCTCCTGTTCGCACGGTGTGGGACGATTTTTCTCAGAAGAGGATGGAAATGAGTGGATCTCAGTGTGCTCCTGACATTGCTGCATCAGCGCTGGATTCCACAGCCGGATAGTGGAATCATCTGAACCAGACACCATGCGAGTGCCATCGGGGGAGAACGAGACTGACGAAACCGGATCAGTGTGCCCTTGGAAAGGCTCACCCAATGGCATCCCCGTCCCTGCATCCCACAGCCGGATAGTGGAATCATCTGAACCAGACACGATGCGAGTGCCATCGGGGGAGAACGAGACTGACCGAACCGAATCAGTGTGCCCTCGGAAGGGCTCACCCAATGGCATCCCCGTCCCTGCATCCCACAGCCGGATAGTGGAATCAAAAGAACCAGACACGATGCGAGTGCCATCGGGGGAGAACGAGACTGACCGAACCGAACGAGTGTGCCCTTGGAAGGGCTCACCCAATGGCATCCCCGTCCCTGCATCCCACAGCCGGATAGTGGAATCTGAAGAACCAGACACGATGCGAGTGCCATCGGGGGAGAACGAGACTGACAAAACCGAATTCGTGTGCCCTCGGAAGGGCTCACCCAATGGCATCCCCGTCCCTGCATCCCACAGCCGGATAGTGGAATCTTCTGAACCAGACACGATGCGAGTGCCATCGGGGGAGAACGAGACTGACAAAACCCAACCAGTGTGCCCTCGGAAGGGCTCACCCAATGGCATCCCCGTCCCTGCATCCCACAGCCGGATAGTGGAATCATCTGAACCAGACACGATGCGAGTGCCATCGGGGGAGAACGAGACTGACCGAACCCAATCAGTGTGCCCTCGGAAGGGCTCACCCAATGGCATCCCCGTCCCTGCATCCCACAGCCGGATAGTGGAATCTGAAGAACCAGACACGATGCGAGTGCCATCGGGGGAGAACGAGACTGACAAAACCCAACCAGTGTGCCCTCGGAAGGGCTCACCCAATGGCATCCCCGTCCCTGCATCCCACAGCCGGATAGTGGAATCTAAAGAACCAGACACGATGCGAGTGCCATCGGGGGAGAACGAGACTGACGAAACCCAACCAGTGTGCCCTCGGAAGGGCTCACCCAATGGCATCCCCGTCCCTGCATCCCACAGCCGGATAGTGGAATCTGAAGAACCAGACACGATGCGAGTGCCATCGGGGGAGAACGAGACTGACAAAACCGAATCAGTGTGCCCTCGGAAGGGCTCACCCAATGGCATCCCCGTCCCTGCATCCCACAGCCGGATAGTGGAATCATCTGAACCAGACACGATGCGAGTGCCATCAGGGGAGAACGAGACTGACAAAACCCAATCAGTGTGCCCTCGGAAGGGCTCACCCAATGGCATCCCCGTCCCTGCATCCCACAGCCGGATAGTGGAATCTGAAGAACCAGACACGATGCGAGTGCCATCGGGGGAGAACGAGACTGACCAAACCAAATCAGTGTGCCCTTGGAAGGGCTCACCCAATGGCATCCCCGTCCCTGCATCCCACAGCCGGATAGTGGAATCTCTTGAACCAGACACGATGCGAGTGCCATCGGGGGAGAACGAGACTGACAAAACCGAATCAGTGTGCCCTCGGAAGGGCTCACCCAATGGCATCCCCGTCCCTGCATCCCACAGCCGGATAGTGGAATCATCTGAACCAGACACGATGCGAGTGCCATCGGGGGAGAACGAGACTGACAAAACCAAACCAGTGTGCCCTCGGAAGGGCTCACCCAATGGCATCCCCGTCCCTGCATCCCACAGCTGGATAGTGGAATCATCTGAACCAGACACGATGCGCGTGCCATCGGGGGAGAACGAGACTGACTGAACCGGCTCAGTGTGTCCACTGATCACGGTCTGCATAGCTGTCCAATTCACAAGACGTCCATGTATCAGACGAAGAGTGTTCGGGAATTTTTCACTAAACTTTGTGGCTATCGTGGATTTCATGGGCGAGAATGGCAGCGCTGATACATACAGATGCGGCGTGCTGTACAAAATCATCCAAGCAAAGACTTGGACGAATCTCTGCACATCCATTGCAGTGGACAAGACCTCTTTGTATCCGGATTGGCCCTGCGTTTACAAGTAAGCACTTTGCCTGACACCATCAAGTGACTCCGTTCTCACCTTCAACCACTGGGACATGAGTGGAAGCACGCTAACTGCACTTCTGAGTGCATTGAGGAGGCCGAGCGTTTCGATCCAAAAGAGCAGCCGCTCGTCGTCGAAGAATGTTCCTATTTCCTTTGCGAGCTCCGCATCGAAGGCTGTCGCTCGGACGTGCGTAGCCCAAAATCGACAGGAGTATGACAGATGCGAGGGAATGCATGTTGCGACTCGGTCCGGTAGCCGGGTGTCTTTGCTGTTGGGGAGGTATGAGGACTTTAAATCACATATATTGAAGCGAAGGTCGTGTTCCATCACTCGAAGTGACGCAAAAGCAAGATCCCGTTGCGAGTTCGACATATCCACGAAAAAGTCTCCGCTGGATTCTTTGTCTGTCAGGAATTCGAGAAAGGATGCGTGAAGAGGTCGGATGGGGTTAGATGAGTTGGTGGTGCCGCTGAGCAACGATCCCATATCCGCTACCACGAGTTCCACTTCGTAATGCTCCCTTTCGTCTGGAAAACGGCACCGCATGGCATTCAGAGCATCTGATGGGAGGGGTTCTGCTGAGCCGAGTATTTGTCCCATCACAGAATGAAACCTAGCTAGCGCTAGCTGATAACCGGCTGCTCTGGTGTATATATCCTTCCGCATGTTTTCTCCTAAAATGAACCTATACATGCCGTACAACAAGTTTTCCCGCTCCCCATGATCGTGGGACACGACATCGTTGAAGCGATCAATTGGACGCGAGCCAGGAGCGATTTCCTGGATGTACCTGCATGCAAGACGCGCCCACTCGAATAGTCCACCAGCTTTGTCAGCAAGTTGTACAAACTGTTGATGCCCAAGACCAGGCAGCTTTTTCAGCTCGTGAGACACAAACGTACGGATGTCTCTCTTCGAGACCTCCACTGGAATGTTGTCCATGGATAACCGTTTAATGTGTAGAGCATCCCGAAATTCAGAATCGATATCACGAAGGGGGCGAGAGGTGACAAGAATCCGAAAGTTGGATGGGAGTTCGGTGATTTGTGGAAGATTTTCGGCCTCAAGTGTGCCGGCGAGTATGCGGAGCAGGCTACGCCGTGTCTCAACCCCCCCACTCTCATCCAGCGCTTCGAGCACAATTAACACAGGTTCCGCACTTGACTCAGATAACTTCTTTAGCGGTTCCATCAACAGCTTGCGCCACTGCTGGACGATGTCTGTCGTGTTCTTGAGCACATTTGCATTTTTGACTGTGTCCGCCAATGTGCGTCTCATCTCCGCATCACGGTCAGCCAGGTCGCGAGCGATGGTGGAGAAGACTTTTTCATGACGCTTCTCGGCTTTAAGGTCCCGGTCGAAGCAGAAACACGAACCAAGCCCTCCCAAGTCGTCGAACCAGTCAGCAACTGTGTGAGCGATGGCTGATTTGCCTGTGCCTGCTGGGCCAGAGAGCCACAGCACACGCTGAGCGGCATCTCCACTATCATTGATCCATTCAGTGATCTGGGAGAGAATGTCCGTGCGCGTCCCTGGCAGGCATTGCTTCGTAGTATCTAGACCCGCGCCCGCTGCGTAAGGCATACCGCTGAGATCCAGTTTGTCGCCCAGTTCGTCACCTGAAGGGGCCGTATGAGTGGACGGAAAGTTAGAAGCACGTCTGAATCCTTACTCGTACACCGGACGAGATCAGCTATGTCCCGAATAGCTTGGTCTCGAAATTGTTGCATAAGGTCATCCAAAGCCTTGTTATACTGTGTGGTCAGATCATTTGTATGCGAGATAGCATTTTTCCGGAGCCTCTTCCCTGTCATAATGATGAGATTCACAATATGCGGAGTGCAATAGCTAAATGACGAACAAAAGCTCTCGTCGGAGTAGTCCCTGATGAAATGCGCGCACTCTAGAGTCTGCTGCGCGATCCGTCCGGCAATCTTCCTATGGGATGAAATCTGGCCAAGAGTGTCGTCTTGTGACATGAACTGGTAAACTTGTTCTAATTTTTCGAGAAGAGATTGTATTGATTGGTCGCGACTCGTTTGAGCGAGAATAATCTACATAGAGTCAACCACTGCTGAACAAGAGTGCGAAACTACACGTACTTTGGATGCAGCGGATAGCACACCCAGCACCACCTTTGCGTAAGGATGTATCTATGCATCTTAGTTAGCTCGCTTAAAGCATAAGAGAGCAGCCCATACATCTGCGAGACCACTGATGACAGTATCGAAAACTTTGAGTGATTGGAGCGGAAGATTTGTGGTCTGAATACTGTCTACATCATCGAGAACTTCTGGGCCATCCTTCGCTCCAGATACCATAGAAATGACCTTTTTCCCGAGTAGTCTCATGTTGTTTGCACGCTCACGGGCATCCCGAAGTTCATCATCAACTGATTTGGGATCAGGACCCTCCTCTACGCCAGGCGGAGCAGCTTGTACCTGTACGGCCATCAGAATTTAGAAAAGAAAACATTTGGCCTAAATACCTTTGAAGCGCTGGCGGGTTCTTCTGATGAGGCTCCTTGGTTCACACAGCCACTAGGAATCTCAGACGTGGAGGGCTTAGTATCATCGGCAGCATGCGGACGTGATGCATCCTTCGTGGACTTTAGATAGGTTCAAGATTAAATTAATAACTACCTACGATATTCTGATTCGATGTAGCACTTTCGTGGTCGACGTTCTGGGCAGCAGGGGGTTGGGGGCGGGATCGCTTGAAGCATTTCTGCAGAAGCGTCAGTCATATTCCAGCTCCTTAGCGTTCAGGTTGACATACCGAAACTTTTTTAGTTACATTCTTCTTAAATTTGCGTAGGACGTGGCGGAATCCGCGACGAGGCTGGCTCTGGATGAAGGATGGGTCAGAGGCAGCGACGATGTTATTAGCGCTCATCGACAGTAATGGGCACTTACAGAGTTCGAGTCGGCAGCAGTTGGTTCTCTGGATTCAGAGGCCACTGGTGGTCTATGGTCATCACTCATTGTAAATGGTGAAATATCTTAGGGAAAAAGGGTGGAAGAAATGAATGGAAGAGAGAGTAGAACTGTGCCGAATACTATTGACCAGACGCCTCAAGGCAGCAACGTTGACTTACACATACGGCGCTAATCATTCAGCCACGTAAATGGGTATGAGGGTTGTGGGAGTGCTAGCAAAAGGCCATGAACTTGATTGACAAGTACGTACAATTGCAAGTTACATTGCGCTATATGTATATGACACAGCAATCACTAGGTTGAACTTGTGAGACGAGTGCTACTCAACGAGGCTTACTGAAAATATGACTGTGCTGTTATATTTAGTTCTCTCTAGTATGCCACAAATAGCGCAGTCTTCATTTGGCCCGCTCATACTAGTAGAAGTATTTAAGATGTACCGAACACTATAGCCTCAAGGTAGCAACGTTGACGACACTAATCATTCGACCATTGCGTAAATGGGTATCAGAAATTTGGGTTGTGCATTGTGCAGAGCTTGAGGTACATGCATATGTATATGACACAACGTTGGAAAGCGATCAGGCCGAACTTGTCAGGATAAGAACAAAGTCTTACTGAAAAAGGTATAATTACAGCAGAACTATGGTATTTGGCCGCCAGTAAACAGCCCTCCACTCGTTTCCTTTATCCATCTATGCACAGCCACTGTTCACTTCACTTCTGTGTTTACCAATTCCTTCTTCTCTGCCTGCATCCAGCGAGCACGCAGCATTTCCCTCTGTAAAAACCACTGCACTACCCTCCTTGTCGCCAACATCTACATCGGCATAAGCTAACCCACCGTTGATATTAATCTCAAGCTCCAGTAACCTGCTGTCGATATTTGGGACACTTTCAAGTAACGCTAGCCCAGCTTCTGTCACATCTCCGCCTGCCTGGATGAAGTTCGACTTTGACAAGAAAATCCCCTAGTTTGCTGCTACGTCTCCCCTTACCGCAACTGTCGCTGACCCTGCGAAAAAGACTTTATTCACGCTCTCGATGACTACTCTTCGGTCCAGTCCTTGGGAGCGACTTCGCCACAGAAGTTCTCGTTCAGTCAACTCAGGTCGGTATCAGTATTTAGTTCTGTTAGCGATGCCAGCGCTACATCAAAACCTGCTGATACCTCAAAAGTGCCCAAGCGCTGAGACTGAGACACCCATATTTTCGTTTGGTCCATTCTTCGGTAGCTCACGGCATCGGGTTCACGGGTGCTTCATTGGAACCCAAGTCAACGCCGAGCTTCGGAGCACTGTCGGGGACATCAGCCTTTGCCATAACTTGTAGGTGGTGATGCAAAGAAGACGGACACGCTATTATTAATCTTTGGCGCCGCAAGTGCTGCCTAGGAATTTAGAAGCAAGGCTGACGTCTCTACACCCACAGTATTCGGTAGTTCCGGCTTTGGTGCAAATGCCAAGCAACGTCTCGAGGGATATCTTTGAAAAGTGCTCCACATTCCAGTGGTGACGCAATCATGTCACCCATGTATTTGGCAATGCCACGTCAGGCAACACCCCCGAAACTCCTGCTGGATCTCCTGTTGTATTTGGCAGTGCGCTTTTGCGTTTAGCAATGGGTCAACCAAACCTGCAGATGGCGCAAAGCTGTCACCATTTGCTCCTTCATCAAGCAATATCGTTTTTTCTGTCTTTTCGTTTGGGAAGAAAACACCGCAGTACCATCTTCGTCTGGCACCAATACTATCTGCATCATCGACGCTCACATTTTTTCTCTTGTGTTCAGTCAACCTTCGATGGGTATGTACTTCAAATGGGTCAATGCAACTGCAACGAGTCAGTCTTTGGAAAACTGTCGGCACCTATGTCTAGTGCGTTTGGTTTCGGTGGTAGGACTGGGACCGCAAGCAACACCTTCGTTTTCGGGAGTCGACCTGGAGGTCAAAACTAATAGCAATGTCTTGTGTTAACGAGTCTCTAGAAGAGCCTAGGGGGAAGAGGTCAATGCAAGAGACGATGCGCAAGTAGCACCACCGTATTTTGGGGGCGGAGAGACCACATGATAGACTAGATTACATGCAGTGTATATAATGAGGAAAATCAGTACATCAGTCTAGAACCAAATGTCCGAGGGTGGACTGTGAGGATGCTATGAAGACCGCGCAAACACGACAGGATAAAGTATGCGTAGAGAACCGACAGAAGGGACATCGGAATAGGAAGAGGGCGACAGACGCGACCCAAATACATAGGATGGTGAACGAGATAGAAGGGATGGTAGGCTACAAATCCCGCTGCTGCATGAAGGGTAAGCAAGAAGGGGGTCCAAGGAGATATGCACGGAGAGGTACAGCGTACTCTCAAAGACGCAAAGGAATATCAGGACCGGTAGCCCATGCCTCTGACGAGGCATGTTGCAGAGAAGGAGTTCAGTTGTCCTGCCAATGCGAAAACAATGGCCTGAGGCGCGAGGCAGGCCATGCACCGCCAAGACAGTTACAGACCAGAAGGAACTTGCGCTCAAGTTGGTGAGCGAAACGAGTCTACCCCTACCAGCGTCATAAACAAAAAAGTGAGTAGAAGTGGGGGCCTGGAGAACTGCAGGGCTTGCTGTGAAGTGGGTAAAAGGAGGGGCATTGGGATCTGAGGAGCCCAGGTGGCGGTCCAGATAGATGTCCCCCCCTCTCTCCTTTGCCACCTTGGTCCAGGGGAGGTGGCTCAGGGATTTTCCGGAGGACGAGAGACTGCAAAGGGAGGGAGGAAGTGGAAAAAAAGGGAGACAAGTGGGATTGCGAGGTGGGGAGGAACTCGCTCAAATGTTCCTATCCCCAGAAAACAGTGTCAGTACAAGCATGCTCACATGCATGAATGGGGATGAACGTATCAAGAGAGGCATTATGAATGATTCACTGGTCTGTATGTATAGCATGCTACAGACCAATTTGTTCATAACTTGAATTTTTAAAAGATTAGAACTGCTAGTAAGCCAGTCTATACCCTCCAGCAATCTCTGCACATACCACGAGTCATATGAATCGATTGTACCCGTGTGAGTGACTGATACTAGCGGTGCTATTTCTTCCAAGGTTAAGTGGGATACACACCTTTGAACGATCGCGCACGCCATGTCCTGCGTGCCACTGCCACAAGAGCGCACTTAGCGGTAACGTTGGGAGTCACACCCAAGTCATTTCCATTTCACAACTCTGAATTCAAGCTCTATGACAGGTTTAAGATTGACACGGCGCAAAACTGTACACTCGATATTGCTACAAAATCATCAGCGAGTAGGGCTAGAAGTATCAATTTAGCAACTACCAGGGAGGATCAAGGCTAAGAACTCATTAACACAGTCCCAGGAATATAAAATGGTTGTTGTCAGCAAGCGGGTGGTATCCAGAAAAGCAACCGACGATCAAATCCTACCATCCATCCATCATGAGACAGGGCTTGAATCGAGAAGATTGCATCGATTGGTCGTGTTTCGTTTGATCTACATAGAGTCAACGACTGCTGAACAAGAGCGCGAAACTACACGGACTTTGGATGCAGCAGATAGCATACCCAGCACCACCTTTGCATAAGGATGTATCTATGCATCTTAATCAGCTCGCTTCCGGCATAGAAGAGTGGCCCATACATCTTTAAGATCACTAATGAGAGTGTCGAAAATTTTGAGGGATTGAAGTGGAAGATTTGTGGTCTGGATATTGTCTACAGCATCGAGAACTTCTGGGCCGTCCTTGACTGCGGACACCGCAGAAGTGGGGTGTGTACCGAATAGTCTCATATTGTCCGCACGCTCACGGGTAACCCAAAGTTCAGCGTCAGCTGATTTAGTATCAGGGCCTTCCTCTATGCCAGACGTAGCAGTCTGAACCTGTACGGCCATCAGAATTTAGAGACGTAAAATACACCGTTTGGCCTAAATACCTTTGAAGCGCTGGCGGGTTCTTCTAATAAAGGTCCTTGGCTCGCATAGCCACCGGGATTCTCAGATGTGGCAAGCTTATCACCATCGGGAGGATGCAGACCCGATGCACCCTTAGTGAACCTTAGATAAGTTCAAGATTAAAATAATAACCACTACCTCAATATTCTGATTCGATGAAGCACATTCATGATCGGCGTTCTGGGCAGCAGGATTTTGGGGGCGGGAATGCTTGAAGTATTTCTGCACAATATCAGCCATATTCCAGCTCCGTCAGCATTCAGGTCGACGTACAAAAACTTTTTTAGTCGTATTCTTCTTAAATCTCCGGAGGGTCTCACGGAATCCGCTAGGGGTTTGGCTTTGGATGAATGATGGGTCAGAGGTAGCAACAATGATATTAGTAGTTGTCGACAGTGATCTTATGAGGGCACGTACCGAGTTCTCACTAGCAGTTAGTTCTCTGGATCCAGAGGCCTCTGGAGAAAGCTTCGGTCTGTGGTCTTCGCTCATTGCGAGCAGTGAAAGATTGGGATCAGGCTGCGAGAAATGTATAGAGGGGAGTAGAACTATTTAACATGTGCCGAATACTCTTGACCGCAAGCCTCGAGGCAGCAACGTTGACTTGAATGATACAGCGCTAATGAGTCATTCAGCCACGTAATGAATAGGTATCGGGAATGTGGGTTGTGCGAGTGCTAGCGACAGGCCATGGAAGAAGTTTGATTCATCGATTCGTCCAAGTTACATGCATCATCATATGTATATGACACGAACGAAGTTCGAAAGCAATCATAATCGTCAGGCTGAGGCACTTGGGTGGAAATAAGGTGGTGGAATATTTAGCATTGATGCTATATCATAAACGTGTATCTCAGAGCATGAAAAAAGCAACGAGAGAGAGGTGCTCTGTCGCCGATACTATGAGTTCGTCACGGTGTAGTTGTGTATCAGGCGCATGTCTAAACTGAGCCAAACAATTTTGTTCCTTTCATGACCAGTCGCTTATCGAGCCTCCTCCAGGCATCACACAGAACACGAAGATGTTTCAATAGCTTCCCCGCCACATGTGCGGAAAATTACCAACGTGCAAGTGAAAAGCTTTTCGCGGATGCAGAAGGGGAAGAAGCAGAAGAAGCTCAATGCCCCAAACCAGGCATTTCCAATATTCGCCAATTACAGAGCCAGAATGAAAACTGGACAGGCGAAGAATCTATGCAGGATGCTGTACTACGCATGCTCGTCGACAAGTACAAGCCTATGCGCTCGGGGCCTATCAGGACTGCTGACATAAAGCTGAAGGAGGCCCCGCCGAAGGTGCACACAGATGCATATGTCGTCGAACGGCCTGCCCAAACGTGGCCAGAACTTGCAAATAAACCTTTACTCCCTTCTGTAGATGGTCATAGGCCATGGCATACCACTTACAAGGCCCCTCTCATGCATCTGCATCCATTAAGCTTGGTAACTTCACACCTACATCTGCACGCGCACCCAGCATGCATGCTGTAACAGACGATCGCACTAGAAAGACGGAGAGGGAGCTTGCCAGACGAAAAGAGCAAGCAGGACGACTAACAAGAGCTAGAGAGTCAACATTAGATTATCGATTGGGCCTGAAGAACGGAGATGGGCAACACGCTGCTCGTCGGAACCCTGTCAGTATGAGGGGGTGGCAGGCCTTGATAGAGGACAAGATACAGGTTGGCTTCATCACTCACTCGGAATTATTTTGTACTTACATCTCAAGATAGAAAGCTCGAGCTGCCGGCCATTTCGACAAAATCAAAGGGCGGGGTCAGCCTATGGTTAAATTGAGCGACGAGCATAACCCTTTCATTGCGAGAGAGGAGTTCCTCATGAACCGGATTGTTCAAAGGAACGGGGCAGCTCCGCCATGGGTCGAAATCCAAATTGGTGGGTGACTTATACCATATCAGCGAGATCTTCAAGTTTACCACTATATTGTAATATCACAGAACTTGAGACTGCAGTGAATTCATTTCGCAATGTCCTGCGGCAGTCGTGGACAAGGCGTGCAATTCGAACATTGACAATGTTGCAACCGGCGGCTATGTTGCCTTCATTATCACTGGGCAAGGCAACATCATTGCGCGACCGCGAGTGGGAAGAACGAGAGCGCTCTTATCACGACACGGCCGTCGCCGAATTAAATTCTTTGGTGCGTAAATATAATGCCCTGGCTCCATATTCTGTGCGCCGCCCATATCATTCTCGAGAGGCCGAATTAGCCAAGGCGTATCAGGATTGCGGGGATGACATTCTGCGTGGGATATCAGAGAGAAGGGGAGACATACATGGCAGGTCTGGTACCTCACCGCCATCTCAAGTCGAGTCTTCTGTGGATGTCGATGCCTCCGCGGCCTATCCCTTGAGGTTTCGAGACAGGTTCATTAACATATCCTGAACAACATGCTCGCACGGCTGATCATACATACATATACATTTTCCCGTGTCCAGATGAAGCTCAAGGGCTCAAGGCACGCTCTATATTTTTCCAGACCCTCAATTGTAGCTAACAATCCATACATGCTTCTGTATCCTTGTGTTTTACTGGAGATCCAGGGGTGTCGCCCCGGGCCATATCCGATTTTGTCCATTGTGTTGATCTGATGCCGTGGAGACATCCGTGTTAGCATCAGCGTTATTCTCCCAGATCTCAGTGTCCGAGTCCACGACTGTCGTTACCACGATTGATACATACAAAAAAACGATAACCCTCTGTGAGCACGTCTGCTTAGCACAATTGTATAAGTCAATTCGTTGTGGTGAATCCGGCATTCCGGGCTTAACTCGGCAGCAAGGTACAAGAAGAAACGAGGCGTTTACAAATTCCCTGGCTGCCTCGTGTCTAGCCTTTTCCGGAGGCCATTGACCGGGCATCTTGATCTATAAAAACCCACCCTTTTGTCTATTTAATTCTCCCATCCTCAAGCCTTGTATTCTTCCGTATCCACCTTTTCTCCTACCTATCCGCCCATCGTCGCCGACGCCATGGCCATATACGAGGAATACGCATCGCTCCCCATTAGCGGCGACATTACGGTAAATTTCCCGCATTTCTCAGCGCTGAACAAGCTCTAATGACATTTTTTTTGCAGCCTGGCGACATCGTCGCCGTTAACCACGACCGCTACGGTCGCCAAGAGGGCCTCGTCGTTGGCTCGCGTGTCGACTTTGCTGTAAGCCCCAACTCCACAATAAAAATGTTATAACAACTCATCCACCTCACAGGGCCGACAAATCCTCGAAGTCCAACTCGAAACCTCAAATGAAATCTACCAAGCATGGTACATCCAGCGCATCTTTCACCCAAAATCCAAAATCTAACGCAACACAAACCACAGGTACCCCACTGTTACCCGCGTCAGGCGAACAGTCTCCTACACCCGACCCGTCGTCGCAAAACAGCGCACCATTGAGCGCCGAATCTACTGGTGATCGTATTTCACCCGGCGCTGTTTCTATGGACTGTCGAAATTTGTATTATCTAAATATAAGTATCTACCCTCCGACCAAGTCGACGTGGTCATGGCACTTGGTTCTTGCCTCGGTCTGGGGCGACGCTCAATACGGTACATAGCTCGCGGTGGTCATTGGTGGACGTGATGCTGGGCATGGTGGAGGTTACTTTTTTTATTCAATCGATGGATGTACGACTTGGGTGATGACTAGAAGTGTTTTGACGTCGGGACTTCGGGTTCACACGTACCTTGGATGATCGTGACGAGAAATGGCATGACCCTGGCGTATATCACTGTTGTCTTCTCACAATCTGATTTGCGTGAGCGTGGATATGGTAAGGTGTATTGTACTAAACATTATGTGACGTGGCGGCAATCCCGGGTCTCGCGAGAAATCAGGGAACTCATTGTGCATATGTCGCTATTGTTACACTGCATTATTAGGAACGGATATGCATGTAAGCACTGTAGATAACACGAGTCTAGTCGACGAGCAGTATCAACACACAGGACTCAGTAAGTTAGTGGAGATCTCAACGTGTGGGACGCTATGCTATGCTAAAAGATACACGAGCATAATAAACAAGTTATATGATAATATGGGGGTTACAGAGAAGCGGTCATGCTTTCTGGTCGACAACAGGTGTAAGTTGAGAGGATTTCGGATGGCGAGATCCCGGTGGACGAGCGGTAAGGGACGAAGACGAAGACGACGTACGCTGATGCATAATGTCCGGTGCTGATGCCCAAAGAGAAGACGAATTTGTAGATGCACTTGACAGAGAAGCCTGCGACATATTTGCTTTCAGAGGAACAGCGCTTCCGTTTATTAGAGACGGAGTCGATGCAGATAGAGAATCTCGGTCTTGTCGCGCGGCCGAAACACTTCTTCTCCCAGCCACCACGCTCCTCACAACTCTCGGACCCATCACACCTCTCCCCCTACTCTCTACAACAACATCCCCATCCAAGCTTGCAACCGATGTCGTTGACC
Organism: Suillus spraguei; assembly: GCA_016800925.1. Taxonomy (NCBI): domain Eukaryota; kingdom Fungi; phylum Basidiomycota; class Agaricomycetes; order Boletales; family Suillaceae; genus Suillus; species Suillus spraguei. Next base: position 9,051 of record JABCPU010000499.1, on the reverse strand, counting down.
CCCCATTCACGCGCGGCTTGAGTGTCTCCTCTGAGCTTCGTGGTGAGTTGTGATGTGGGTAAATGCCAGGGCGCGACTGTACCACGCGCTCGTAATAGAGCATAAACGCCCCAGAACCCTCCTGCACCACTGTCTCTATTCCGCATTCCTTCACTGAGTCGTCGCTGATCCGTAGCCATCCCCGGCCAGGGCGGTACATGGAATCCACGATCTCGTCGTCGTCGCGCACGGGTCCATAACGCTGGCACTTTTCACAGTCGCAACCAAGTGGGTCGGCAAATCTTGGTGGTGCGAAGCGCCGCGACCCGCAGGATATAGGCCGGGGTTTACGCCGGTAGCAAACATAGTGACCGAAGGAATGTTGACCATAGTGACACACAACAGCAGAAAGACGGTATATGATTCTTTGCACAGCATATGTTGCCGGCGTGGGAGTTGTAGAACGAGGGAGTTGAGGCGGCTGTGATGAGATGGGAACAGAAGGTTTGGTGGAGAGGTTACCAGAAGTTGTGAATGGTGTGAGATCCAGGAACTCGGGAAACAGAATGCGAACTGTGTTCTTAGCAGCATAATGGCCGTAGCTGAGAGATCGATTGAGATGCAGTGCGAGAACTTGAGGTGGCTATAAAACGTCTTAGAGACTTGGGGGGCACATGTAAAGCTCAGACTTACTCTTGCAATCATAGCTTGCTTTGTCGATGCTCTGCTGAATACTTTCTCCAGCTTAACGCCCTTGATGTCCTCTTCTAGTCGACCATGATCTAAAGCAGACTGTACCCTGAGTTCCAGTTTTCTAGCGTCCTTCACTCGCTTCTTCTTGGATATAGAGGCGGCAGGGTCTGCGTTCGCTGCTGCTGCCAACCGGTCTGCCTCTTGCCTAAGCTTCTGGTGCGTGGCCTTCATGGAACATTTGCGACATATACAGTCATTCAGCATCTCAAGTTTAGTGTATTCCGCAAGACAATCCTCCAAGTGACAGCTGGCCTGTATGCGAGTTGAAAGTGTATCGATGACCAAATCAAGAAACACATACGGCATATCGCGGTACGGCAAGTTGCCAGCTGTCGAAAGCAAAGTGCATGACTGCTTCTGTGTAGCCGCACTCAACACAGCTGCGCCTGTTTGCCGTGAGTCCGTCGAACACGCTCTTCCCAATCTCCTTGTTAGCATCATTGCGAACTTGAGAGAGTCCACCTAGACCACGGTCCCGCTGGCCTTCATTATCGACTGCAACCACTTCCTTCTTGATACATTCGGAGACGAGCTGGAATAATTCTTGTGCGTCTTGATGCTCTCGGGAGGAAAAGAGGGAGTTGTGTCTGCTTCGGGAGTGATTAACGAGGGTGGTGATCATCTCGAGTGGACGAATGGAATGATAAGCTGTGCGAGGTGTGTTGAGATCTAAAGATATCCTTGTCAAATACGCGGCTTGTGGTGCTGTATAATGATACGCACCTTGGAGCAAAGCCAGAAGAGCGTCCACGACAGGTGATGCTACATCAAGTTGAATGGCCTTGGCTTGCGTGTATGAGAGATAAGGGAGTAAATAGGACAAGGAGGCCATAGCCTAGTTGCACTACTGTGAATGGAAGATTATGATTTGGACTGAGTACCTTACCTGCATAGTTGAGTTCATGAAACAGTACGTTCCGGATATATTGACAAGACCGGGGTAATAGCCATCATGGACATCATTTTTGTGCTCTAGAACTGATGAGTGTAGCAACAAACAGAGTATCACATGAGAAGAAGTACGTACGTGGTCTTGCATGTCCATTAAGCTCGATCTGTTCACTATGGGTGCGCGCTTTCTTCTTGAGTTTTTTGGTTTCTTGTTGGGTGCCGGAGGATGATGACCAGTTCCATGGAAAGTTGAATGAGAATGACTCGAACACCATATCTAACCGCCGGGTGGCTGATGAAGATCCAAGGCTACTAAGTACTGCTTGGACGGAGAGCAGGACAATAAGCGGGAATAAAACGAAAATGGCAAGCGGCGTTATTTGAAGGAACAGCGGGTCTTTGGGTAAGGCGAGAGACCAATAACGAAATTCGTCTTGAATGTTCATGGGGGGGCTAACTTTATGCTGCTTTCCAAGACATGAGCAGCGCTGACGATGCGGCAGCTCGGGGAACACAAACCTTTATGTTGACATGGTCGTTCTTTCGTATCTAATGTAGCCACGCAATCCCAGTAAACACATGGCTACCTGGCGCAATGGTAGCGCGTTTGGCTTCGATTGCCAGCGCACCAAAAGGTTGCAGGTTCGAGTCCTGCGGTGGTCAATTCTTTTTTCTTGGCTAATAAAAGTCACAAATAATTTTACGTCTTCTTCTTACTCCTCGTAACACTGGCTCCTATGGAACTCACATGGCCATCTTCCTATAGCTATACCTTCCCCAGACGTTACTCGCCTTCCCTTTTGCTCTCCCTCATCTAAAATAATTACACACTGCTCATCTGTTCCTTCATCCACGTAATGCCACTTCCCACATACGCCATCGCCAAACGGGTGTGGGAACAGGTCGTCATCTTCGGGCTCCGACGGATCTGCCAGGAATGGGTGGTATAGTGCTCCCCGCGGAGTAATGCGCCGTGTTGACTCAGGATGCATTACCTCCGCGAGAAGAGAAAGAGCAGCTTCGACGTCGGCTCGGTGCGAATCAGCTGTTGGAGGTGCTGGTGTACTCGCACGTGTGGGGGTAGTAGAGCGTGACCGAGAGGAACTAGTGTGTCCGTAGCCGTATGATGATGAAGATGACGGAGGCGGACAGTCAACTCCTCCAGGAGAATGTGTGCTGTAGTTATTGCAAGGATAATATCGAGGGTCTGGCGTACAAGGTTTGAATATGTCAGGATTTTGTTTTACAACGAATTCGCGCCAGCTTATGCCCTCCTGTGATATTGAGGGTACATTTGTCGCAAATGTTCGACCTGTACAGTACTTGTTAGGTGAAAATTAAAATTAAATTAAGTGCAATAGTTACTATGCAGGATCGCAGTTTTTTCCATTTTCTGTCGTCCAATAATGGTGGCTATTTCCATGAGAGCTTCTATGTCATCGCTAGACTGTAGAAGAGGGAATTTTCCTGCCAGAAAGAAGAGAAGGATCATTCCAGCGGACCAAACATCGATGGCTGGGCACCACGCGTTCAGCCAGCGCGTTGGACTAAAAATTACATGCCATACCACCGTTTTGCTGACTGCACTTTAGAAGGACTTCAGGGGCCCGGAAGCCTCTCGTGCCTGCCCTGTTTGCTTTCGAAGGTGCTCTGATTTGCAGGGTCAGCAGACGAACAATTTGCGGGAGAAAGCTCACCTTGTATCCTTGTCAGGATAACCAACGCGGTCGCTTGGCCACGAGCTTTTCTGTCGGGCTTCTCTCTGCATCTTCTTCAGGAGGTCGACATCATAGTCATTCCGACCTCTTATCTTGCCATGAGGATGCTCCCGTGTGGCAGAGGTATGTAAGCATGCCCCGTGCGCCGGCGTCGATCCATCCATTCTCTGAAAATACCATGTTATAAGGGAAACCCGAAGAGCATATCTCACTGCTCACACTTGCGAGTCCAAAGTCGCATAGGGCACCTATACCTGTTCGAGGATCATACAAGAAGTTGGCAGGTTTAACATCCCGATGTATGATACCCCTGGCATGAATATCGCGCAACGCACGGAACATACATCGAAAATATGCTTTGATACCAGCCATAGACAAATCCTTGTAGAATTCCTGGACTAATGTTAAACCGTCTTCCATATGTGAACCAGTGTACCCACTCGGAAATCCTCGTTGCGGGTATATGGCATGATAGCAACCACCTGATCGTGATGTCGGAACGCGGTGATAAGCTGGGAAGTATGACGGCATCCCCTGCAGTCTTCCATGATCGAGATCTCATTTCGTATTCGCTCTGGATTGCTTGTAACATATATTCGTTTAATGGCGACAAAGACTTTTGTACCATGAGGATAAGGAGCTGATTGGTAATGTGCGGAGGATATAGGAGGATGGCAACCATGCCACGCAGTGTTGTCCCATTTATGATGGTAGGCCAAATCTATGGCCTTGTATACGGAGGAGAATGTTCCTGTGCCCAGGCGGTCGACGACGGTGTAGTCTTCTGATAACGACGGAACAGCGTTGTTGAGATTGGCAATTTCTAATTGGATTTCCTGTTGTTCTTCTGGTGGTTTGAGGTACAATGTCTTTTCTTCGTCGGTCTCGCCGTCCGCGTCGGCATCTCCATCAGGGTCATCGTCATCGTCGTCGAGGGTGCCCATATCATGCGGGGCTTCAAAGTTCATATCGTCGGCGCTCTCCATGCTCTCGTCGAGATCCACGAGTGGGAGCTCGTCTGGGTGACTTGGACGCTTTCGCTTGATAGTGGAGGGCGCAATGCCTTGTTTTGAATAAAGGCGTGCAAGATGATTGTGATACTCAACCATCTCTGGCCTATTGATCCCATTGTGACCGTCTTCGGAGGTGGGGTTGAAAGCACCGTTTGTATTCTGTGCTGAGACATACTCCTCGTGGTAAGCTTTGTTACGAACATCAGAAGAACCAACTTCAAGAGGATTAGATGAATGCTGAGAAAGTAGTATGGTGGCCATGGCGCGTGTGGCCGATATGAGTAATGGTCAGCAAGTTCAGGCGTCGTGGAAGTAGAAGGCTATCTAGATTCTAAATCTTGTCGCGACAAACGCGACAGGGTCACGTGATTGGAGAAACTACAAGATAAACAATAAAAAAAATGACCACCGCAGGACTCGAACCTGCAACCTTTTGGTGCCGCTGGCGATCGAAGCCAAACGCGCTACCATTGCGCCAGGTAGCCATGACGTCTTAACATTTTGGCCCATCCTCAACCATTTCAGATAGAAGGACTCATCTCCAAATTGGCTGCTGCTCCAGCTGCGGCAACGACATCTCTACCATGGCGCTCAACTGGATAATGCTGGATGCGAGGCACCAACCTATACCCTTGCGTGATGAGACCACCATCATGTCCATAGATCGTGATTCCCAAGTGGAGTTCTCCTTGACCATACCCGACGCGCCACCTTCGGGCGCTGCTGCCACTGGGGGCAATGGTGGGGTGAAGAAGATGAAGGAGAGAGGGAAACTCTGGCTGACAAGCAAACGAGTAAGTTCATTCCTCCCTCCCTCCATCAACGTCTCTAGAATCGATCTGATTTCGATGCGCACTAGCTGATCTTTACAGCACCCAAAGAAGGAAAGACAAAACCGTCATTCGAATCGCTATCGTTACCGCTGGACGCGATCCTATCCAGCAAATTCGAACAGCCTTACTTTGGCGCTAACTTTGTGGTGCTTGATGTCAAGCCCTCACCGGGTGGTGGGCTTACAGACGGTACGAGCGTCGAGATCCGATTTTATGACAGGGGTTTGTTTGAGTTCGTCAGCGTCTTGGAGAAGACGCGCGAAAGAGTTGTTTATATGAAGAGACAGGCGGCCATGGAAGACGACGAGAACTTGCGTGAGTGCTCGCTCATTCCAGATAGCATCGGTTTCTCTGATGTGCTTGTGATGAATAGCTGCGTATACGTCATCCGGTTCCGCACCGGGAACTTCGAATTCGTATGCGGATACCCCGCCTGGATACGTTGCTTGAAGTCATTTTATTCGTCCAGCATTATACTCTGTATCAACAACATCGGACTTTGCAAGGAATATAATACGTGTGCATCTTTCTACCAAACTTTCAGCCTTGTCGTCCATGCAGTGCTGGGTGTTATAATATTAATGCGTTTTTTTGCAATATTTGCTGATTGTAACATTTCTCTAAACTTTCAGTGGTCTATCAGTTGGTCTATCTACGCCGAGGTTCGTGGTTTTTGTTGTTGCTTTCAGGTAACTTTGAAGTCAAAGTTAAATATCCCGCTGGGCTTATTCTAGGCAGCTAGAACACGTATCGAAAAGCAACATGCTTAAGTATATATACTGTAATGAACAGCCAATCTCAGATGGGCTATTATGTGGGATTAAAAGCACCCATGATGTCCCATGTTTTGGAGGTCCATCATGTTGCCAATGACCTCCGCAGAACATTCATGGTTACAGCATGGTCTGCCGCGTGTACATTGATCGCGTGAACCTGCCTTCCGTGTGTCTGGTGTTATGTATTTGACACTAAATCCGCATATCTTGAGTCCTTGACTCATGATGTTTCTCGATCTTGGACTCGAATGTTTGCTGGTAACTCCTTGGAGTGGAGGGCTTTAGGCGGAGATTTGGTCCGTCTGCTGTACCATAAAGAGGTATGTAACAAATTATATATATATGTGCCTTGAAGTTGGTCATAGTATTCCCACTAGGGCGTGGAACTGCTGGGAAGTTGCTGCCATTGCAATGTTTCATATACTAAATTTAAACCACGACTTAAAGTTCATTCATTATCGTCCAGCTGATCAAGCTATCCGACGTGTCCAACTTCTCAATACCACTCTATGAACACACGAGATAAACGCGCCAACCGGAATGTATTTACCGGGCTGGTGGTATAACGATCCAAGTAGTGTTGAAATATGGATCGTACCTGAAGTGATGACCATGAGACACAGACCGCATTATCATCGAATCATATCGAGGTCAATTCATGCACCAGATTTACGCCAATTCCCGGAAGGGCATAGGCCTGGACAGCCTATATCAGCTGGGGGGAAACGTGTACAGGTCATTTAACATGACTTGCGAACGTAAACCAAGTTAACACATCACATCATGAGCACCAACTCCAGCACGCCAGCTGCTCCACAAGACGTAGTCCCTTCATTTAATGTATACGTCATAATTGGGCCAGTGGTGGTGGGTGCGCTCGTCAATGCCTGCCTCTTCGGCGGTCTCGTCATTCAGACTTATATCTATTATGTAAATTTCCGGAACGACCATCGAGTGATGAGGCTCACGGTGAGTGAACCTGGTAGCTGAGAGCACGAGTCGCTGACTGAACCCTATGCCTTCAGGTAGCAGCCATCCTGTACGTAGCTTATGTAGCCTTTCTCCCTTGTCTACTCAAGCCAAACATTTTATAGCGCATCGCAGGTTGCACATGTGATGTGTGTATCAGCGACACTGTGGAAGGCTGCTGTCAGTGGCTACGGCGACCCTCTGACGCTGCTGGTCTTCCCACTTGGAGCAGACGCAGCTATACTCTTCACTGCAATTACAGGAGCACTGGTAGAGGTGAGTGTTTCATCAGATTTGATGGAGATCCTGATGGTCTAGCATGAATGTAGTCATCCTTCGCGTTTCGGTTGTGGAAGCTTTCGAAAACACTTATTCTGCCAATCATCTCGCTGGTACTCTGTTTATTAGCTCAATGTATCGCGCTGGTGATGACGGTGAAAGCTTTCGCGATGACAAGCCTTGTAACATTCGAAATCGATGAAAACAGACTGATCACGCTTTCGCTCACCTCGCGTCTGGTTTGTGAGTTGACGCTTACGCTGTCCATGGTGTGGTACCTGAGGAAGCAGAAGTCGTCGACACGGTTTTTAAGGCACGTTACATTACTTCCAGTTCGTTCCATTGTAACGATTTACAGGACAACGACCATAATTGATCGTTTGGTTCTGTGGACTCTCGGTGCGCACTGTGCACTTTCTGGTAGATGTGACTTATCCTTTCGATCACCCCGCAGAAACCGGCTTTCTAACTAGGTATGTGACAAGACCTCCTGAGCGTGCTGGGGCTAACGTTATATTGAGCCTGGTCGTGGTCTTGGTTATGAGTTTCGTAAGATATCCTTTCCCATCGGATGTAAAGTACCGGACTGATTTTGAAAGAGTAGTTTCTAGCAATGAAACAGAATTGTGAGTGGACTGGGACATCTCTCCTTCATCGCAGTATGAACATTTTACAGACATATGGGTTGGAATATATGCAAACCTTGCAACTGGTATGTGTCTGCAAAATGCATATATTCGAAACACTTGCCTAGTCTTTGCGTCTCAGTGAATGCGAACTCGTTACTTGCATCGTGAGTTTTCTTGACTGATTTGGTGACATGCTCACGCGGATGTAGGCTTAACGGCAGATTAATCCTCCGAGGGGTGCCGAACGTAAGTTTAAACATGAACACTCTAAGTAGTTCTGGCGAGCGTGGCCGCAACACGCAGGTTCGTAGATGTATCGCCTTGCAATATGTGGTTTACTGAAGGCATGCAAAGTCTGTTGTGATCAATGTCACGCAGTCGGTCGAAAGTGCTCCAGGTGTTTTGAAGTACAATGATGAAGGCGTTGATGAAAGTTTAGGATCAAGAGACTAGGGTAGTAACCATAACGACGATTCATGATGAAGCTGTTAACCATCTACCATTTGCCGGTTTGGATGCCGCACGCATACAGGAGTCAACATTGCACTGTTGCAGGCGTTCTCCCCATCTGGTGGCAACTGATTGGATGAGGAGTGTCTAGCGGCTGACTCGTACTAAATTGTAAGACGACATTGTTTCAGTCAGGGGTGGGTCGGTTATTCAAGATGCAGCCGCTAGCTTAAGGAACCAGGACAGACCGCCGAACTAGTCGAGCGGAGTATTATGTCAACGTCCCCGGAAGCCGCTATTGCGGTCACAATATTCCATCCATTTAGCATCTTAGCTCAGTCAAAATGTCCGCGGAAAATGTATTTTGCGTTGTCAAGTGACAGGCTAATCAGCCTCATGGCTGCACAAGTCTGCGTCTCACCGTCATGATTAAACACACTGGGGTTCTTTCCTCGCTTATCCAAAGGCGAAACTTATTCCTGCAATGACACAAACAATTGGTCAGCAAGCAGTCATGAATAACGTTGGCCTACGTCAAGAAGGGCCATTAGGGTGCTAAGAATCTCGCAATAAAGCTTTTTGGATAGGAGAATACCAGGTCAGCTACCGCAAGAATTCAGGAGGAAGACCAAGGTCAGAGTGGATAATATCGCATATGGTATTTTCCCTAAAATCGGTCGAGGTTTTGTCAAGTTCCGTTGATCTTGATTCTTAGCTGATGGCTTTAATGAACTTGATAGGTCGCAGATTCCGGTAGGTGA
>JABCPU010000498.1:0-45813 GCA_016800925.1 Suillus spraguei | reverse complement strand
AGTTGTATCTGTGATTATTGAAACAAGGCACGTTCTGTTGTTTAATCTGAAGGTCTAACAGGGGGAAACGCACCCTTGGGTTGGAAGGCAGCGATTGTGCGTTCTTTCTGTTTCCTCAGGACACCAACCTGAGCGTCACCCTGATAGAGAGCAACAAAGGTGGAGGGAGAATGGATGTTATCCACATTTTCTACGATATTGCGTCAACTTCGTGAATGAGAAGTAAATCAGCTCCTACCCTTGCAATTTATATGTTGCCGAGATGGGAGTGGTGAATGCCGTACCTTGGTGTCGGAAAGAGCAATAGTCCCGACCCATTGGACACAGGGTAACGAAGCCTTGAATACGTCAGAATCCTTTTGGTCAAGAGACATGTCAACAATCATGAAAGAACAGTGACGTCTACACATTGAAAAAATCTACCTGGAAGCGCTCAACCGAAACCGGTGAAGAACATGGGGACGGAACCACAGCATTTTCGTTATTCTGTAGGACGGTGTCTTCATTAGCCAAGAACGCGCCGCGGGTTTCCAGATGTCATAAGAACGTGTGAGCGTCGGAATGAAATTCACGAGTGGGACTGACATGCCTTGAAGCTGCATAAGACGACGGCCCACACCCGCCATCACCTTTGCCCGGCGAGCTTCTTTGGCAGCTTGGTCTGATAATTGAACGCCATGATGCACCTTCACGGCATCTAATGTAAGAGAAGACACTCTGGAATGAAACGCCTCGAATTTCCTTGATATCTGTTCGCGTAAGAGTGCAACTTCTTTCTCGGTCCGATTTTGGTCTTTGACCTGGTCAACGATCTGACTACGAAGGTGAGCCAACGATACATTGGTCTTGTTATAATTGATCGAGGCCAAGTCCGAGAGGTTTTGTAGGTCCTGGCGCAAAGTAGCACATTCTTTCTTACACTCAATGAAATCCTCATTCTGAGTAGTAACTTGAGGGCGAAGATATTTCTGGGGAGAGTCAAACTCTCTATAACTCCGCGTGCGTTCAGAAAGGGGTTCGTAATCTGGACTAACGCAGATTGTGCACGCCTGCATTGCACCAACCATGTCACACATCGCACTCGTTTGACCTTGCTGGGTGGTCATGCTCTTGGACAAGTGGTGTAATTCTCGATCCAGTTCCTCCCCATCGGACGATGGCTTGGTATGAGTTTGGAATGGTTCATCCTTGAACTGTGCGAAAATCGATTCATGAGCGTTGGTAAGCAAAGCGATTCGATCTTCGACTGCCGATAGCGAAGACTCGAGCGATGCAACAGAATGACGCAGAGACGAGATGTCCTGTGAGATAGAAGCCAGTTGACCTGAGAAGATGAGGAGAAACTGGTAGAGGAGAGAAAAAGATGCAGTATGAGCTGTCGTGTTCGAAAAACCCAAAGGATGGCCAGAGTTAGGAGTGGAAGGATCCCGTGTGAGGCCTTCACTGGTATGGTCAAAGCCTATATTGGAAGCGGAAGCGCGAGTGTTTGACGGTCTGCACGAAGGGCCGTTCAACTGTCTGTTGAATGGAAAATAGATGGTTCCGTTGGTCAGACCAGTGGCTAGAGACACTCCGCGAGCCTCGATGGCGGACAGGAAGGCAATAAGGGAAAGGAAATTGATAGGATCAACGGCCATGGTGATCGAAGGGATAGAACTTCCTGCGGGAATTTGTCAGGAGACGGACTTTAGAGATGTGGAGACTCAACAGACATGCTCAATCGAGACTGGTCTGTCTCATAATCTGTCAGTTCTGAAATCTGTGTCAAGTCCCTCAACCCAGGACTCATCATGTAACCGACTGTTATCATGGCTGTAGATGCCAATCATAGGTACCGACAAAAAGGCGCCGACTCAAAACCGTTATATGATATGGCCAGGCCTGGTGAGGCTACGATAAATTTCTGTTTGTATCATCGTTGTCGACATGATGAGATAGGTTAATCAGTGAAAAACAATGTTGATCACATTGGCATCGGCGTACGCGTCTTGCATCGTAAATTTGCTTTGCCTTGCAGTGCATTTTGTTCCTCTTCGTTGCGTGCACCGCCACGGGACACACGCTTAGTCATCCTCTCCGCCCCGATGGACAGCGACAAACACAACGTGGTGGGCGTTTGGCTTCTGAGATAGCTCAAATTTCAAGTGCCGGTCCTTAGTTCAATCGTTTGCTCATGAATACGCTGGCCGAGCCACACATGCAAACCAACAACCTACACATGGTCCATTAAAGTGATTGTTTTGGATGATCACATGCATACAAATAGTATAATGTCTACTCTATCTTGCAGGCATTTCAAGGCAACAAGATCGGCGGCGGAAAGCTAACGAATGAAAAAAACTGTGTGCAACGGCTAGCGCACATACGACCGAACATGCCACAAATCCGAGAGGGTATCCTGACGGATCGTCTCTGGTGCTAGCCCGCCCAAAGCTACATTGTGAGTGTGAGAGTGTCATTGTCATTGTACCACCAAAGAGTAGAGCTAGTACTCACGTATCCGCCAAGAACAGGTCCAAAACAACGTGCAAGACTGACTATACTCTGCGCGACACCATTTGCAAAGCCAACGGCATGTGGGGGTGTCACTATAGGCACTGTCAATTGGAACTTCATTCTGGCACAAGCTCGACGAACGCACTATAATTAAGGAGAATAGATATGGCGGTGTAACCAAACGTGTTTCCGCAATAGCGTACAGCTCTGCGTATGTGTCAACAATGCTCAGGTGGACTGTCCAGACGTCACTCACGTGCTCAGAGACAGCGCTGACATAAAGGAATCAGCCATGGAACAGGAGGGATAAAGAAATCACATCATAACCTGCCATAAGAAACGAAACTTCCTTCGTCATTTGAAACTTGCGAAACCCCGATACATAGTGACGGTAAGGTATGCCGGTATGAATAGCAAGGACCCAAGACGAAACATTGCGAGGTGGGAAAAGCGCCTCGAGGGGGTCTATGAACAAGTGCCATAAGGGGAGTGTTCTATAACAAAGCCAGAAAAGACTTGCCCGATGTTTCTGAAAAGAAGTGAGTCAGCAGAACGATAATCAAAAGATAAAGTAGCCATACGGATAGAGATAAAACTGGTATACAATCTGTGCAAGGCACATGAGAGCAACTGCAGGACACTATCAGCAAAATGTCCTTCATGCCCTGTAGTACAACACGTACTAAGCTGGGAGAAATGCCCCGGATTGAGGTTCAGACCCCCCGACTCGTAGTCGCTGATTAGAGGTCAGTAAGATGCACGGAGTATTGCACAGACTACGTACGTAACAAGATATGACAAGAACAACCTGATCGTGTGTCGTGCTGTGAAGTGCCAGCAAACCGTACTGGAAGATGACAACCAGAGGCAGCTGCGAGGTCAAAGATGGAGGCTTCCCTGGGGGAATATCCAATTCTGCAGCAGATTGCCTGTGTTCCAGAATTGGTAGTAGTGAATTGTCACCAGCGGACTCCTGGACACGGGCCTGGGCATCGAGGACAACGGATGGTGTACGCACTCCAGGTGTGAGAAGATCGACGGGGAACGCAGTGAAAACGGTACCCCATCCAGTGCGGGAGAGATCGTTGCTGAATGCATGCGTGAAGATCGCCCAAATGTTATCACAGATGAGTGCTGGTCGGGACTGCCGATCGTATTTGCGAGGTTGCGGTCAATGGAACGCCCTCGATGGACAGGAGATGATGTGCTGGAATTTGGAATGTCTTCATGTTCAATATACGAGTCGTTCACATCTAGGTCTTGCTCAGGTTCAAATGTTTCGTCATTATCCACATTCATTGCTGCTGCTACCAAAGATCAGCAATGTTTGTCACCGCATTCTCGTTTGCCATCAATAGTCTCTGAGCAAAGTTGAGGTCACCAGGATCTGTGAGTGACGCTGGTCCCTCGAATGCACTTCGGTCTCCTTCTTAGAGTGCTGGCAGTGCTCACACGCCTCGCACCAAGCGTTGTCGTGCTGACTGTGCTTGTCGCCCTGTTGCCTCCCCCCATAACCATACGCGGATTCCATTGGTGCGAGTGATTCTCGAGAAGTTGTGCGGGCTATCCATTGGTGGCGATATGGTTGCCGTGAGTGGCACTGGTAACGACGGTGCTTCTTGTGCGGTGACTGAATCTCGAGATCCGAAATAACCAGACAGCTGACTAGACACTTTCCGCGTAATGGAGCGCACCAAGCCAGACTGTGAAGCATCGTTGAGGGTAGTGGGGGTAGTGGTATCTTCCTCCTCTTGAATGGTCGGGTGTCGATCTTCAGGCTTTTCTAGTGGTAGCCGAATTGCGCCATTCCGCGGTCCGCCGTCGCGGCCAGAAACAGGGACAGGAACGACCCTGTGCAGAGTGAGTGATTGTGTGATATTACTTTTCCGAAAACGCACCTGTCAATGTGATGCTGGCAGCCACTGCACACGGGAGTAGGTAAGGATACTCCACCAATAGTGGCACTTGACCAAACACGCTCGGCCACTTGTCTGCGGGCTTCTCAACTATCGATCGTCGGTAAGACTAATATGCCCTTACAGAATGCACTTACATGACCCTCCAATGATGGCGCCCGCTACACCACCAAGTCCCCAGCAAAATCTGGTTATGACATCAGCGCCAGGATCTCAATCAGGCGATTGATACTCGCCCCATGATAGCGTATGCTCTCCCCTCGTTTGTCATGTCCGTCACCGCAGCAACACATCCACGTGCCACTCCGACAGCTCCAGCGAAAATTCCCTGCAACAACCTCACCACAATCGCTTGCCGCAGAGATGTGCACGTCCCAAAAAGTAATACCGTCACTGCACTTCCAAACAAGGATAATGTCAGCACCAATCTACGACCATGTCTATCTGCTGCAGTTGCCTATTCCTCCGAATCAGAGTCAAGATATAACGTTAGTGCAGAAGAGGGAAATTGCACATACCCATAACAATGAGGTGAGGAACTGCGTCAAAAAGAACGCAGACACTGTGGGAGTCCGTTAAAGACAGTTAAATACTAAAGATGGTTAGTAATAATACCAAAGTATTCCGGTCCAAAAGGCAATTGAGCTTCTTCGCCGACCTCGCCAAACCCTGAATCCGAGTTCATTAGTTGCAGACCGAAGGTGCGTATATGGTCTCGCGCACCTTTGACATGAAAAGGAGAAAACGGCATGGCGACATTAGCGAAAGAAACTCTCCAAGCTTGTCTTGGCGCTTGATCAGTCATATCACGAAGGTGCATGCAGAAACTTTACGAATGGACAGTACAATCATAGACAGTGCTGGTAACGGAGTCGAATCGGACTCGCTGCCGCGAAGAGCGTTGGGTATTGGAGGTCTTTCAAGTATTGGAGACTTAGTATTGCTCTCCACATCTCTTCTCGCTGTACTCGTCCTCCAGCGCATACAAAACTCTGCCTTCGATGGTTCTGACCGCCCGACGCCCTTTTGCTGCGCTCTAGCCTGGAAGGATCGTCGTCCTCTTCAGTTTCATCCCGCATACCAAAAAACCTTCTCGGTGGGGCGTTTAAAGATCGTAGGCTGCCTATGTTTGGCGGTTGGAGGGGAATACGGGTGGTCATGATGAATATATATGTGTGTTTGAATGAAGTTCTGTCCAAGTACCAATCCGTAAGAACGTAATGACTTGACAAAAAAGGAAAGTGGTTTGCTGTCCGCGCCGCGCCGCCCGCCGACTCCGCTCGCAAATTCTGCTCTTCGAAGTTCCAGGGACCAAGCTGCCTGTTTACTTCCAGTGGTTTCCAAAAGTTGAAAAACGTTTAATTATCACGATAGATACCTGACGTTTAATGGCGAGCGCCATCGACTGGCAAAAACCACTCCTCGCATTATTTTGAATGTAGCTTGCCAAACTATCGATTCTGTTCCTTTGTCCTCAATCTTACAGTGGGCTAACTAGGAAAGCAGGAACATCGGGAGTAGATGGTATGTACTTCGTAAGACTCGCTCGATTGACTTGTGTGTGTCCATAATCGGGAGACAAGGAATACTCTCCCAAGTTGTCCGCACGGACCGTAATTTTGCTTTCTCAATATGGATTTCAAAGTAGCTCCCATCCAGTACAATTCATACCCAATACAGCCTTTACAGGTAGGCCAGTGCATCACTTCCTGCTTCACCGGTTACCAATTGAGCATATATACTACGTCCTGTGTCGGACGCAGCGACATTCCGTGGTCTTCGAGCAACTGGGTTAGTCGCTATATTTTCTCTTTCGCATTTATTGAAACTGATACGCTTAATAAGTCGTGTCCCATCATGCACTATACCACGTTCTTCTACTCTATTTCCTTCTCCTGAACTGGGTCTAGTCTCTTTAGAGAGATTTTGATTTTCAACAGTCCACAGCTTGCATCATCTGACTGGAAGAGTAAGGGCTGCAAAAATTTCCATACTTGAACACTTCAAGCCCTCTACTAGGGTGCCCACTGATCAGTGCCGTGATGCACCTGACGTGAATTTCTACTCATATGGTCGATTAACAGTCGCGCTGCACGCTCGGCGCCATTTCCCTTCCCCTTATGACTACCCCCTCTCATAATGAGTCGGATGCAACACTATGATGCTCGTTCTATGCTAGAATGAGTCTGGTATTTTCAAACCAGTAGTCAAAAGCTTATCTCAGTCAGTCCGGGTGTCCGGTTTCAAATCCAACCAGGTTCCTGCTCAGCATCAAAACCCACAGCCTACCACGGACCTCAACTTATTCCCGTTCCTCTTGATATTACCCTCACGGAACGTTCTCGTCGCTCTTTTAGCTTTTATTTTCCTTAGGACCCCTTCATTTTCTCAAGATGTCGATCATCGCTACTCTTCCCACCAAGTTTATCCTCCCTGACCTCGTCTCCCACTGTGATTTCAAGCTACGCATGAACCGCCATCACAAACAGGCCACTGCTGAATCAAAGCGGTGGCTTTTTCGGGGAGATAACCTCAGTCAGAAGTCACGCAAGGCGATTCATGGGCTCAAGGCTGGTCAGCTCACATCTATGTGCTACCCAGATGCAGGATTCCCTCAGCTTCGCGTCTGTTGCGACTTCATGAACTATCTCTTCCACCTCGACAACCTCTCAGACGACATGGACAAGGCTGGAACCAAAAGTATTGCAAATGTCGTGCTGAACTCGCTTCATCACCCGTACGATTACTACTCCCCCCGATTGAATAGAATGACTAAGGAGTATGGATTCACTCTTCACTACGACCAGGCTAATTGAGTGTCCATAGCTTTATAAACGTATGCTTCTACCGCTCCTGTGGAACGACCAGACGCTTTATAGAGACAATGGACTTCTTCTTCCAGGCTGTGCACGTGCAAGCCATCGACCGGGCCAAGGGTGTCGTTCCTGACCTTGAATCCTATATCTCCCTGCGTCGCGATACCAGCGGATGCAAGCCCTGCTGGGCACTTATCGAATACGCTAACAATCTCGACATACCTGATGAAGTCATGGAGCACCCGATCATCCAGAGTCTCGGCGAGGCCGCCAACGATTTAGTTACTTGGTCAAATGCAAGTACTTCAACCTATTACTTTCCTCGCGCTAAACGTCCAATTTAGGACATCTTCTCCTATAATGTGGAACAGTCAAAAGGAGATACCCACAATATGATATCTGTTGTCATGCACGAGGAGTGCCTTGACATTCAGTCTGCTGTCGACTTCGTTGGCGAACTCTGCAAACTCTATCGACCGCTTCAAATGAAAATCGCGGGCTTATTCCTTCCTGGGGTCCCAAAATTGACAAGGACGTTGCAATCTACGTCGGCGGCCTTGCAGACTGGATTGTCGGAAGTTTGCATTGGTCATTCGACACTACACGGTACTTTCAGAACTGCGGTCGTGAAGTTAAACGGACCAGGGTTGTCAGCCCTTTCCTCGAAGCAATGTTTCAAACGCTGCTGGTAAGCG
Organism: Suillus spraguei; assembly: GCA_016800925.1. Taxonomy (NCBI): domain Eukaryota; kingdom Fungi; phylum Basidiomycota; class Agaricomycetes; order Boletales; family Suillaceae; genus Suillus; species Suillus spraguei. Next base: position 37,890 of record JABCPU010000498.1, on the reverse strand, counting down.
TCACATACAGCTAATTACTGATTTATCACTGAGTATCCACTATCGCAGCCAGTCAGCTCCCCATCTCTTGAAGACCGAAAACACTCGTTTGGTAGTCTCATCACATCCCTTTAGATTCTATCCTTGGACATTCAGAATATCCACTGTCGCAGCTGGTCAGCTCCTCACACTCTTTTCAGGACAGGAAATACTGGTAGTAGTCTGGCACTCGAATTTCTGGACTCACCTATCGTTTCACATTCCTTTAGATTCTTGGACATTGACGGACTCTTTTCACAACTTACCAACTAGCCACACACTCATTCTCGTGTCCCCATGTCGAACGAGGAAAACACCATTTTATCTATACCCTAAAATTGTACGTTCTAAGGTGAATAGTTATATACGCAGCGAATCAAGATATAATGATCGTGGTATCATGCCAATAAAGTATGCCAAAATCGCAACAATGCGGGAAAGTAAATTCAAGCACTTCGAGGCCCCAGATTAGGATACGCGTCATGATCGACACACGTTATCGAGCACGCTGTTGTTCCCTGTAGGTATTTGAGTGCAATGTGACGACCGAATGTGCGATTCTGTACCTGAAGGCACCAGGTTGAACGGTTGCCCATCCTTGTCGTCGAAACGTACACCCCTTGAATCCCAACGTTTCCACCACTTCTGAAGAAACGAGGGGTGTTCCGTAATATTCGCTAAAGTCCCAACGTTGCGAATCCGGACCTGGGTCAGTTTCGGAAGTTGGGACTCATTGATCTGACACAAGAGATCTTCGAGCGGCTTCATGATATACGCGCTAAATATGGCTCGAGGGACGCCAACAGGATCCTCACTGATGGGGAAAATGCCAATCCGCTTCAGCGAAGGATGCGATAGCAGATCTAGGATATGATGAGGAAAGATAGTGACAAAAGTGTCCAAGTTCGGACAAGTTGCGATGATTTCATGTAGTAATGGCGTGAATGCGACGGTGCGGACAATGCGCACTTTTGACCCGTGGGTTCGCAGGAAGTCTGGACTAAAGGGGGAAAACCCTTCCAGCCTTTGCAAGGACGGAAGTTGCTCTGGGGACTTGGAGAGCATCGTAAGGAAGGCATTTAGAGGAACGTTGCCAGCGACGCGTGCGAGAATGAAGGACTATCTCCGAGAACAAGCGTTTTCAAGTTGGGTAAAGTAATGTATTGCGATGGTCTCTCTGTGAGGTTTCCATATATATTCGCGAGCGTCAGGCTTGATATGCCGGTAGCCGTTCGAAGCACGCGCATCAGGTCACTCCAAGAGGGATATTCATTTGACGTCCACTCTATTCGTCGTAGTGACCTTGAGCATGTTCCGATGAGGGCATCTATGATTTCCGTTCGCGTCTGAGCCTGAAGGTGGTGTGATATGGAAAGTTGGATTCATCGCCATGTAGTAGTTGCTATTGATTAGAATTTCGATGTTTGGCGTACACCATAGATTCGCACAAGTGCGTTCAAGCATTGATCGGACGGGTTTGATAGTTGCAAGTCAATCCGTCGAGTGCACGTTCCTAAAGGCTTCCTCATTGAATGCCTGCGGCTTTCTTCGAAGCGGTTGGCGATGAGGGCCACTTGCACTTCCGACGTCAAGTGGAGGTGTTCATGGGTAAGCTCTGTGACAACATTATGCCACACTTTGCAAACCAAAAGAAGTGCTGAGTGAGTTTTCACGTCTCGGTTCAGAATATGACAATATCCCGAACTTCCGAGAATGGATCTTGTCGGTCGGACGAGAGAACCCCAGGCGATCCAACGAGCGATGCTAGTATCGGACGCCACAATCTACGGGCAAATCACGCAATGTTCCCATTTCACCAATAGATGCGCTATGTCAGAGGTGAACATCGAGCTTCAGCAACGAAAACGCATCACCCACCAAATATAACGAAGCGAATAACAATAGTGACACTGTCGTGCTGACTCGGTTGTAGATTACAGAATAACTGGAGACTTTTGAGATATGGCGAACATAATGGTGTCATAGATATTGCAATTCAGAATGTTCGAAGCTTTGGTAATAGAGAGGGACACAATAACTGATTAGGCTAACTGTGCTGAAAGCGGTTGTTTGTTTTAAGCTCTTGCAAACAACGTTGTCTTACGCTGACCCGTTTTTGAGCAGAACATACGCGTACGCTGCGTATCACCAGCAATTAGATGTCTGATTCCAAACTAAACCTGTTTTGTGAACGGAAGGCAAATGCAGCCCTCATGTCAAGAAAGCGACTCAAATTCAGCCACGTCCTGGATGGATTACCTTGGAAGGCCGTCGTCGACCCAGTGAACGGCTTGATGGTGATGATGAATACTAGAACTGGAAGAGGTGAAATGTGAAGTTGTATACGAGAATATTGAGAGGGAGTCATCAATTCAATGGCAGCAGAACAGGGCATCAGATGGACATTAATCAGAGCTATCTAGGTCCTTGACCATCGACAAGAACAAAGGCCATAAGCCTAGTGCCTGAGCGCACGTGCCATCTTCTACCAATCAGAACTACTAAATCCTCCAGTGTCGTTTGACTGTGCGTTATCTAGTATGCAGGTGACCTTCCTCATTGTGACCTTCGATCCTCTTTAGCCATCTTGCTGCCTATTGGCAACTTTTGTATGCATTCTCATCTTTACAAGTTCTTTATTCGCGAGGTTGCTACACCCACCAATACAAGCTAAGACACTACAATAGCCTTGACGGCGGGACGTCGTTGGAGTGGCAGAAACCGTCGGTTGATTTTTATGCGTCTTGCTACTTTACGGTATGCTTATAGGGATGGAAGACGCTGCATATGGCTTCCCATTCTCACCATATCTTATCAATCCCGCTGCCAAGGACTAAGCGAAACTTCAGCGCTTATCTTAGTCTACCGTGAACTGCCCTACAGGTGTCTGATCACTCAATGTATTCGCACGAGCATTGATGCAAAGACAGAACAGACGCATCTCAAAACACTAACTAAGGAAAAACAGCAAAAATATTACTCCGCCCTCGTCAGCGTCGTGCCATAGTCGGTGGAATGTCGGCGCAAAACAACGAGTATAATCGATCGAGTGTTGACGTGTTGTAGCGACGCCAGTCGGCTTGGATTCTAGAGGAGTTGGTGACCTCCATCCGATTTGCTTGTTAAATTAACACTCTTGTCAGGAGAGGGACTAGCGAAAATTGGCCAGCTGAAATTCTTAGTTTGATGAGGCGATCGCATGGTCGAAGCAGGACATTTTGCTGAAATGGACAACATCTTGCGCTCACGACTAGAAATCGCAGTAGGTGTTGTATATTCTGTAGTCTGAGATGCTGACATGTTCGCCCTAGAGAAGATGAAATTGAAGCCCCTGAAGCCCCGGTGATTCTTTCGATGCTCATAAGGTGCAGAACCATGAGGTTGCCTGTTGATGCACTGCAAACCTTTGTCTTCTCCGCGACTCCAGTAAAGATCTCCAGAAGAACCTGAAACGAGTTATCGCAGAAGGGCTATAAAAGTTGTCCAAACCAGCCAGTACATCGTATGTTCATTTCTGAACGCTCTCAGCGTTGCTAAACAAAACGACAACAGATGACTTCTCCTGCGGCTCGACTTTCGCGATCCGGATCCCGCTATAATTGACATCAGCCCGGAGGGAGGGTTGTCTCTACACTCAAAGAAAGCAAAATTGAGTGGCCTCTTCCACAGATAAGGTGCGTACACAACCACACGTGCGTAGGTGATATTCATACCCCACAGGATGCATACCTGTACTACTTCCTGTTGCGGTATCCTGGCCGTTCCTCGTGTTCTTATCGTCTATTGATGGCATCAGGCGTCTCAGTCCGTTGATGGAACCCTGAACCTCAAGGCATTTCCTCTCCATTCTCAAATGGAACAACGCCAGCGCCTTAAAAATCTTGATCGGTAGTTTTCATGTCCTGTGTAGATATTGAGTGCACCCGTGCTAACACAAACGCCACAGTTCAAGGCGACCACAAATTCTGTTCTTCTAGCCACAGATATTGCTGCCAGGGGTCTTGACATACCTGCCGTTGACCATGTCATTCATTATCAGATACCACGTTCTGCTGATGTGTTCGTTCACCGCAACGGGCGTACTGCGCGCCGCGATGCAAAAAGGTTTTAGCTTGCTGATGTGTGCCCCCGACGAGCGTCGAGTGGTAAGGACACTGTTAGCAACCTGGGTCGTAGTAAGTAACGGTAATTTTTTTGCTCGTTCATCAATGTTCAACGCACGCACTATTAGAAGACACAGATATTCCTGAGATATCAGTGGAGCTCACCCTTCTTGATAAGCTCAAGAACCGTATCTTGCTCGCTCGACAAATCGATTCTCAGCGACACAAAATAAAGAAGCAGCATCATGAACGGAACTGGCTGAAGAACAGCAGAAGCGATGGAGATAGAGCTTGATTCTGATATTTTGAGTGAACGATCATCCTGCCGCAATAAAAATGATGATACTGATGAGTCGGTTCTAGCGAATGCACAGATGAAATAACCATCAAAGCACCAGAAAAAGAATAACGATGCGAAGATGGCGGGATAAAGCACCAGAAAAAGAATAACGATGCGAAGATGGCGGGATTAAAAGCCAAATTAAAAGAACTCATGTCCCAACCGCTCCTTAGTCGAGGTGTCTCGACAAGGTACATTACCTCTGGAAGCCGACCGATCGCTGACGACATTATATCGGGAGAAGGTAAGTCTTTATGATGGAAGTCTTTCCGTTTATTCTTACTGCATTGTATAGTTCATGATATCATGTTGGGCCTCAAGAAATCGGAAGCCGGGAACGACTTAGTTGCCGTCGCCAAGCGAAAGCCAGTGCACAAAAAAGTACATGAAGAACCAGAGGAATGGAACGGGTTCGGTTCATGACTCGTGCATCAAGGCAATACGTATTTTCCTTATCATGAATGGTAAATTTTCCAGCGCTCACCGGTGGTGTGTGAGCAGCGGCGGCGTCGCTTACGTATAAGAAGCTGGTCTTATCATTTCCAGTGCCGAGGGACGTGTTGGATTTCATTTTGGCCTAGCTCGATCATGGTGGAGAGATGAACGTTTCAACTATCAGCCTACAAGGTTTAAATGATGCATGACACGGTGCGCATCAATTGATTCTGAGACTGTTGGCCATGCAGTTGTGGGTCTTGGCCTGACATATTTTTGTTTGATCAATGATGGCACGATGCAAATACCACGATTGTCAGACTGAACACGAGGGGCGATTGCCGCCCAAGATTGAAAGAAACTACTCACCATGAACTATTCTTTGAGACTGTAGCTGTTGCAAGGGCTTCGTAGCAATTCGTCATCTTCATGGACTAAGTTGACTCGGATATAATTGCAACTTGAATAGGAGTTTCACGTCTTTGTTCGGTTCGGGTGAAACACATTTATGCCTGTAAGTTGAAAGCGGGGGTTGCCTTGGAGTCATATAGAAACTCCGACGCTTAGCCGTAGGCGGTAGTATACTTATAGGCACACCTAAATTTTGTACAATACTCATCGACCAGCTGATAATACGATTATACCCGACATGCTGTCGTCTCCACCATCCCCTGTCAGGATCCCATTAACCGTTTCTACCGTCACCAATGCACTCGTAAAACTCAAACGGAACACATCAAAGACGGAATTCATAGACTCTACTTCAGGCGAGCCACAGACTCACCCCTTGCTACGAGGAGAGGGTGCTACTTCAAAACGCAAAGTCCCGCTGGTGCAGAGTGATCTGTTCTTTTGTAGGGATGCAGTGGATGTTCCGAAGCTGTTGAGGGGGTCGAGAGCAAGCTTGTTCGAAAGAGCAGAGAGTATAGGTGCAAATGTGTTGATAGACGAAAGGTGTGTGGAGCTTGTGGAGTTCTGTTGCGTCTCTGTTGCTCATATTTTGAATCAGCTGGGAGTGTTCGATACGTGTCCCCAGAGATAGACGACAGGGATCTTTCAAAGTTCAGGTTCGTCGTGGGTTCTTTGTCTGCTTTGAGTCTAAGTTCCATTTGTCTAGGTCCGCTACAATGCCTCGGCTTCGCGATCCTCCCTCCCGGATCCTCAAAAACCAGTTGCCTTGGACCGAGTCCAGAATGTGTCAGGACTCATGACAGTCGTGGACCGTGAAGAATTGACAATATGAGAGTGCAACTTCTGAACTCCCATGAAAATCATCTCTGCACCCTTTCTCCCATAGGCATTTTCGTTACTCTAACAGCATCACCATAATAACATATGCACTGTACTCTAGCAATCACATTCTGGTATTGTATTCAACTCATTTATCTCCACTCCACGCTCTTTCATCATGTTTCCTCAAAAGACACTGTGACTTTTACATATCGTTAACTTATATCGAGAAATTTAGTTACGCATTCAATTTATTCATTTACAATATCTAGTGATGTGACAATCGGCGCTTCACATCACATATGACATCAAATCCGCGTGTTACACGCCACAAGAAACATACTCCATCCATCATGCATTCATTTGCTCATCTTTTGAGTATTTCACCACCTGTTATCTTACGGATCATTTCATGGGGAGTAGCCTCGTGGCAACGGGAAGAAAGGCTGTTGTTCGTCCCCGTTCCTGTGCTGATCAACGTCATTGAACGCATACTGCCCATAACGGCCACCATTCGCCGGCGCTTCCGGGAATCCACCGAACCCACCTGAAGGTGGGTCGCTTGGTTGTGAGTAATTGCCTACGTGCGGACGGCGTGATGTACAGTAATCACTTGTAGGTGGAAAAGTTGGTGATGGAACGCTTAGTGGCGGATAGCCACTAGTAGGTCTTGTGCTCGGGTAACCACCAGGAACACCTTGCACGTTCTGCGTGTATGTGTTATTTGCGCTGAGAAACGACGATGTGGGAGGGGATGGCTGCACGTAGGACGGTGCATACTGGCTCTGGGCAGGAGACGGATGGAACGATGACCCGCTCTGTGAGTACTGCGGATACGAACTAGAAGCATACGTTGCTGACAGTGGCAGCGGGACCGAAGGAGCCATATGGCTCAAGCTGATGGTTTGCTCAGTTCCATACGAGGCGGTTGTCTCTGGCCTCGAGTAGTATGGACCGGGCTGCCCACTAGATTGGCCACCCTCTCGTCCCGTCCCCGTAAACCCACCCGCCATGTTCACTAGACCCTGCATCTGCGTGGCACCGGGATTTCCTTGCCCGAAACCCTGAATGCCCTGCTGCAGCTGTGCATGAGAAGTAGGAGCACTCCCATCAGCGGCTAATCGAGTATTATTTTGCGCTCGCACTGATTCTTTCGTAAGACGTGCAAGTATGGCGTGCTGATTACGCCCGAGACTCTGCACCCATGATCTCATGTATTCCAGCATATCATACTGGATTACGGAAGAAGACTGGTAGAAATCCGGATGGAAGCTACGAATATGATCGGTTTATGGCAAGAATAAGAAAGGAAAGGGACATACAGGCACTGCAAAGCCTCATCTGTGACCTGATTCACGTCGAGTGAACTGTCATCCCAGGCCTTCGTAACCAAATTGACAGTATGTCTCTATCCGCAGACAATGAATACAACTATTTCATGTGGGAGAGGAACTCACAAGGATGATTTTTGCGATATTGCCGGCAGGTTCATTTAGGATCAAATTCTGGAAGCATTACATTTATGTATTAGTGAATAAAGTAATATTGCGCAGCTCCTCGAGATGCGGGGGAGTAGGTTTACGTACGAAGTGATCTTTGCTAAGGAAAGAATGTGTGGGGTCGCTCTGTGGGGCGAAGGGGTGATAAGGGATTATTGTCGCACGTATTAATGTTGTTCGAACTCACAGCGTATGGGTCGTTGAACACCTGCCGGAGGAAGAGACGTCAGTTGATGTTGATTTAAATCAGGAAGAAGGGAGAAATCAATAACCGATATACGGAATGATAGTCGAGAGTAATGCAACAAAAGCCGAGCGCCGGTTTCCGAAGAGGCCGAAAACGAGGCAAATCAAGATCGAAACACCGAGGGAATACGGAAGCACTCGCGTACCAAACACTCCAACTACTTCCTCGGGGGGAAGTGCTCACCTCATATTGATCATACTTATTGATTACCTCGGATGAGGCCGATGATAATCCGGCTGTCGCAGTCTTCAGGATTGGTTTCAAAAAGGGCTATGTTCCGGGTAATCAGCGACCGCAGCGAGGACGTAACGTTTTCTGCAAATTACTTGCCTCTAACGTAGTGAAGACGAACGCTATTGAGAAGCCATCAGTACAACTTAGCCATCAACGAATCGATGATGAACCGACCAGAAATTGAATCCTGAATTTTCTCGATGACGGGTGCGAGCCCAGGGATCTTCTCTATAACATCCATCAGTATCGGGGGTGCTTGTCGTGTACAACAAAATTTACCTAATGTTCCTGATATGCTTTTCGTGACTTTGAAAGAGTGAAACACCGCGTGAGGAGCGTCAAATCAAGAGCGTACCGGAATCTCTGAAACTCAAGACCTGCACAACACGCTGTACACCTCTTGCGGGCTCATATCCTGGGGCCGCCTATTACCGCGTTCTATCCAGTGCGCATGCGCATGATGTCCTCCATGTCGCGACCCATCTTATCGCCGTTTCCACCAGGAAGTTTGAGAAAAGCATTGCGGAGCATGTCACTTGACAAATTAGATTGGAACGGGCGCGATCAAATTCGTTATTAAGCTCCGTGACGGAAGCTTCACTCTAGAGATAAAAGTGAGAAATTTTTGATTTGTTGGTATACCAAAGTCATGAATCTTACGATGTGATCCGTAGCCTCTGCGCGAACGTGGTTCAATAGTCGTTACTGCGACAAAATATCAATCGATCATGCTTACCTCCAAGCAAGCTGTGAATAAAATCACTCGATCCGAATGTCCCTAGATAGAAAGCACAGTGAGCGTAGTCTACGATACTATAGTGTGAAAAGACTTACCAGTCACGAGTGGCGCCACCATCTTTCCGTTGTGTGCGCGCACTCGTACAGCATCACCAACATGCGTGAATACATTTGTATGTCCATGGAACAAGAGCAAGCTCGCAGAAATTAGAGTGTGCAGAGAAGTCTTCAAGGGTGTGTAGCTATTCGATGAAATCAATTGGTGCTGCGATGAAACTGACGCGAGTTGTTCATAGCAAAACGATAGACACAATGATGCGGATGAGCGACAGGGCAGGACCATGTCATCGCACATATTGGATGCATATATGCATCACAGGTAGAGATTTTTAGTTGAATGTTTAACTTACGCTTGTCCAAGGAGCCTAAACGCCTCGTATTGATCCGTGCTATCTCCAGAACTCCTGTATTCCTGCCGAGGTAAATACATTGCTGGAGTACTCTGCACACGAGGGCCTTGGATGTATCCCAATGTCCATTTTCTGTCACATCCGTGAGCCACTCGGAGGTCAAAAGAAAATCGAAGTCGAAGTGGAGAGACGAACCATTTGTGATATAGTTTTTCATTCCCGTCTGCGGATCAATTGCGAGTTCATCAGGCTGGAAAGAATGACATAGGTGAGTAGGGTAAGTGATAGGTAAAAGATAATTTGTACGTGAACAGGGCCGCGTAGTCTGGGGTCGTACTGCCGTGCGTCTTCTCCCCCTCCATAACCTTTCGGATTATCAATATGTTCTGTCTGTGGGATATGCATTAATACATCGTGTGGTAGATATACCAGGAAGCACTTACTGGCAAATAGGCACCAAGTCTCTCTGGGGTGACTTCAAATTCACCAGTAGCATATCCGTTGGCCTACAATAGAATGAGAGCAATTTTTAGGGGCGACGATCGCATACCATAAACCCGAGCACCATAACTAATTTGAGGATCGTCTAGAAATTCACAGAATGATGTTATGAAAATCCGAGTCAGGGGGTAATTATCACGTACTTGCAAGTTCACTTTCTTCAGTGTACCGATGTCAACAGCCTATCAAATGTATGAACTTGCCGCACTTTCAAACATCAGAAGAGTTGGATTACTTGGCTGTAATCTCTCAACCAATTGCTATATGCAGATGAATTAGATCCCAAAGAAATATATTGGCATCTGCAATATGCACCCGAAGTATACGCGCTTAATGTCAAGGCCGCCAAACTTTGGACTCTTTCCAATGAGACTGGAGAGTGCGAATCCACCGATCCCTTTCTTCACGAGGTCCGCAAGTGTATCCTCCTAAACAGTGCGGCGGTCAGTACGCCAGAATTCAATCAGGCTGGAGATCGCCTACGATATCTCCATGTCTAAATGCTTTACCCTCGACAAATGCATATCTGTTAAATGGTCAATGACTCGAAATGGAATGAACTGTGCTACTTTACGAAGGAATGTTGCCTGCCCCAAAGGCGTACACACCATTATTTGACAAACAGAACGCAAAAATAAAAAATAGCAGAAGAAAAAGTGTTGGAGAAACACTGCCAGTTTGCATCGTTTGAACGTTTGTACTTGGTTGATGGCTAAGAAATCACTCCAAGGCGACCTGCGCCATCTATAGCTACTTATAGGCAGCTGCGCCACTGCTGCGGTAATTGCCAAGACGTAGTACTTTTCTGTCTGTTGGCTAAGTAATAGACAACGTCTAAGAGATCATCGAGCCCCGGGACTTAGGTGTTCTTACAGTCTCTATCACGGCTACATCAGACTTGCATTTCTTGCTTGGTAAAATCTGACATGGACACGCCGCATCATGTACCCACTGCAAGGCTCAAACCCTCGTACGAGGTGAGGATCCTCTCGCGTCTGGCATCCAATTCCAAATTTACCATTGACTAGACCGATGCTATCGCTCGATCAACGCTAAATATCAAGGCTGTTGATGCGAAATCAATAACCGGCTGGAAGAGCATGTCCACCATATTGATTCCTAGGTCATTCACTTCTGTGTTAGAAGATATTAGCTTCTTGATTCATGCCAGGCTGAATATATATGTCAACTATCTAGCAGAGACTATCTTTGACGCCAGACCAGTCTGTGTATGAGTGAGGTTTAGTGAGGGGACGACCATACACATTACATAAATCAAAACAATCGTTGCGCGGGAACGGAACGCCACGTGATTTGTCAGCAATCGGCAAAGACCGGTGTAAAATTGAGCCTGTTGTGATTTTTCTGTCTACGCCGTCTCTCGCATCCTCCGCCAGTGATTTAACGTGGCTTGCGTCTGTTCGTTGTAATCTTTAGACTCATCATCATCACGCACTTTTGATTCCCTTCAGGTCAGTAAACCAAATCAATGAATTCAGTGCTTGTATATAAATAAAAAAAGTTTTAGCATCGTTCCCTCATAATGACCACCTCATCCGCTACTTCATCTCCTTCTCAGATTCATCAGAACGTCGTTCCTTCTGAAGTCGGATGGCAATTTGTTCCTCAGTATTACACTTTTGTTAACAAGCAGCCCAATCGTTTGCATTGCTTCTACACAAAAACCTCAACCTTCATTCATGGTACAGAGGGCGAGGATGTCAAGGCATGTTTTGGCCAGCAGGTGTGCACCGATTTTCTCTATTCACCTGTTATAAAATCTTACCAGTCGTGTAGGAAATCCATAACAAGATTACTTCTCTTGGTTTTGACGACTGCAAAGTCTACATCCATTCAGTGGACGCCCAGTCTAGTGCCAATGGTGGTATCATCATTCAGGTCATCGGTGAAATGTCAAATCATGGCGACCCTTGGCGCAAGTTCGTGCAGACCTTCTTCCTTGCTGAGCAACCAAACGGTTATTTTGTCCTCAACGACATCTTCCGCTTCCTGAAGGAGGAGGCCGTCGAAGATGACGCCAGCGAACCTGAGGCTTCCTCTACTGCACCTTCCGAACCTGCACCTGAATCAGTTCGCGAACCAACTCCCCCGCCCCCTGTTTCTGCTCCTGAACCCGAAGTCGAAGAGCCAACTACCATGGTCTCGGAGCCCATCTCTCCACCCCCTGAGGCCGAACTCGCTCCAGTTGAGGTTAATGGTATCCATCATGAGCCTGAGATTCAACGGGAACCCACTCCTGAGCCATCCATTCCTGAAGCTGAGCCAGAGCCAGAACCCCCCGCTCTGATTGCGCCGCCACAAGCGCCTGCACCTCCCCCGCTTGTTGCGCCGCCACCAGTGCCTGCACCTCCCGCTCTGGTCACTCCACCACCAGCTCCTGAACAGGCATCCACTCCTCAGCCACCACCGCCTGCTCCAAAACCTGCAGCACCAAAAACGTGGGCCAGTCTCGCTGCAGCCGATTCTAAGCGCTGGGGCGCACAGGTAGCTACTGAGTCGAAAGGGATGTCCGAGGTCCCTGCTTCTGCAGCATCCCCGGCACCACCGGCTGGCGGTGCCCCTTCTCCTGCTCCACGGAGAGAACACTCGCACTCGCAACCTCACTCGCTTATCGCTTCTGCCAATGCACTCACAACTCCCCAGTGCTTCGTCAAGGTATGCCTTCCTCTAACCATCCATCCTCTATCATTAACCAAGTCATTTGTTATTAGGGTGTCACTGAGGTCGTGTCGCAACAGCAACTGATAACCCTCCTGGCCCGCTTTGGTACTGTCAAGGACGTCGAGATCGTGCGCAGCAAAGCTTGTGCCTTCCTCGAGTTCAACAGCCTTGATGCTGCTAAGAAAGCAATTATTGCCTCGCTTCCCACCAACTCAGGTGGCGAGGGCGGATTGCGCTTCGATAACCCTGAGGGCAGCGTCCGGATCATCGTTGAGACCAGGAAGGAGCGTGGCGAGCGGCCTGTCAGTCGGCCACGAGGTGGCACGCCAAACGGCGAGTCCAGGGGTTCATTCCGGGGCCGCGGTGGACCTCGGGGTCGTGGCGGCCCTCCGCCCCCCAAACAGTAAGAATGCATGTGCGTGGTGGTTCAGAGGGATGCTCATCTGCGTGGTATACTTGTTGTCCTAAGCTTATTTCATTTGCTTTTGTCCATGTAGACGTGCGTGGTGGACGTAATACAATGCGAAAATCACCCTCGTACTCGTTTGTTTTACTTGCTGTCGTGTTTTGGTAGTGACTGGGTTAATGAATTCAGGGGTTTTCATTTTTGTTGATCGCCGATGTGAAATCTTAGCTAGTGGCTTCCTACCTACTGTCCATGTTTAACTATGTAGTACTCGTTCCTAGGTGACCGACATTGGTCGCTTTCAAAATTCTTGTTTGGTCAAGTTTGACAATTTGCGCCACGTCTTTGAGCATGTCGTCAATGGCATCGACGGAGCCAACGCACGAAACAATCATTGACACCGAGCCCATCGATCAAGAACACCAAAAAGACCAAGATACCTCAGATGCCCAAGCTCAAATAATCGCATCCCTCCGTTCCCAAGTCACCGATCTCTTCTCGCAAGTCACTCAACTCAACGGCAAGCTCGTCAAGTCCTACGACCGCGTCTCCAACCTCGAAGATCAGCTACATGATTCTGAGAACTCTCTGCGAAATGCGACTGTCGCAGTCTCATCACTTGAGCTTGAGCGCACCCACCATCTCGCCGCGCTCGATACAGGGCTGCTTGTCGAGAAAAAGCATGTTACTACTGAGCTGAACAGACTCATGGAACGCGCGACGGAAGAAGCTGCGCAGCGTGGGCAAGCAGAAACAGCTAGGAGTGCTATTGAGAAAGAACTTGATGATCTTAGTGCATCGCTGTTTCACCAGGCGAACACGATGGTCGCAGAAGCACGATTAGCGCGGGCCAAGAGCGAGCGCAAGGTGGGCGAGGCGGAGGAGGCACTCAAGGGAGCTGAGGAAGCTGTTAAAGTGATGCAGACCCAAATGCAGGCTTTGCAGGCTGAAAAAGAGGGTGCTGAGCGTCAGGCGGAGGAGGCGCGGCTCATCATGGGCAAGGGTAAGTGGGTCGAGCGGGATACGCGGCTGGTTCAACAGTATCCGGGAGATGTACGGAAAATGCGCTTGGTGACCGTGCACGTCCCCTACGCAGAGTTCATTGCTTTTGTTGCGCACCTTCGGGACTAAGGATCTCACAGGCTACTTCGCCTGTTATTTCCACACTTCTAGGTCTGCCCTTCCTCGCACGGTTACTCACAGAGGATTCGTAAGTGATTCACCCATCTTGTTCTCCGACGCATGTGTTCATCGTGATTTAGAGAACCGACCGTCCGGCTAGACCTGGCCCCCTCATTAAACTGGCTCTCCCGGCGGTCCGTTTTCGCAGCAATCCACACAGGGATGCTCATTGTTGAACCGGTTCCATTCTCATCGCTCGTACAGGAGCTGTATCCCCATTCCCAGACGAACACACCCGTCTCTATTTCATGTGCCCTTTGCGGGACTGCAATCGTGCGTGTCCAATCGCACGAAATACCCCCAAGCCACCCGCTCGCGTCTTTCACGCGCAGCCGCAACAGCCTTACGAATGGCAACCTTTGGTTTAAGAATCCACTTTCCAATTCCTCATCAAGTCATGTGGGGCATGACGCAGATACCGAGCAGCCTGAGCAAGTATACGTATTCCGTCTGGCACCTGCCGCGCCTGCCCCAGCTGTCGTGCCTGCTTCCTTACAACTGCAGACCTCTTCACCTTCTACCTCGACGCTTCCCGTATCCAGGTCGCCAGTGCACCCTACGGGGGCAACCCGCGCAAGCTTTACTCAAGTACAGCAGCCCTATCCGTTATGCACATCAAACTACTGTCTCCTGCGCCTCCGAAGTACGTGTTCGCTATGGGCTTTTGTCCGTACATGTATCGTGGAGCGCATATGGGAGGAGGAACCTGTTATACCCAAAAAGAAGCCCATAATTTCGGATATGAATGGGACAGAGAATACCCAAGAGTCAAATAAAAAGAACCCTTCTCTAGCTGGGAGTGGACCTGCGATCCCTGCGGGTGAGAAGCCGCCTGTACCTCCTCGGCGCAGGCGGCTTTGGGAGATGGCGAGTGCCCTTGGGGAGAGGGCTGTTAGCTGGACTGAAAATGCCAAGGAGAAGGAAAAGGAGAAGGAAAAGGATGAGGAAACTGATAAGAAACCTGCTAGGAAACTTCCACCGGCACCTACCCGCCCTTCTGTTCTCCATCCGCCTGCCAAAGCACCCCATCCACATGCCGAAGCACCCCATCCACATGCCGAAGCACCCCATCCACCTGCGGAATCACCTCCTCCCCTGCCCAGAAGGAGCGAAGGGCGTGGCCATTCAATCGACTCTCTGGTTGTGGTTTTGAATGATACTGACAAAAATACCGGTTCTGAAGCTGGGACGTCCGGTTCTCGAGAATCGTTCAACACCCCCGTTGATGAAGTATCCTTTGCTCGCCCATTTTCCGTAGATCTGTCTTCTTCGCAAACAATATCCCAGCCCCAGGCTCCAGCTTTACAGCCAGAATGCCCTCCCTCCCCGCACACAATCCCCCTGCCAGAGACACCTACGTCACCTGTGTTTCGTGCTGCATCGCCACTTCCGCGCCCACGTTCTCGTGTAGCCTCTCCAGCTCCCTTACCTTCACGCGTCTCTTCGCCGATACCTCATCGCACTGGTACACCTATTGCCCTGAGTCGATCGAGAGCCGGCTCACCAGCTCCCCCACGTACGGGCTCTCCGTTCTCGCCCTCCAGGGCTGCTTCGCCTATACTAAATGGTGCCCCACCCGTCCCAAGACGAGCTCCCGCGCGAAGGGCAGTTCCTGTACCCCCTACTGCTTTACAGACTGAAGCGAAGGAAGGAATTCCAATGCCTTCGACTGAAGTTAGCAAAGATGAGGCCTCATCGAAAGTTGATACACCTGCTTCCATGAAGGAAGAACACAAACCATCTCTTCCTCGTGAACAGAAGGCCGTGACGGGCGAGGACGTTGTAGAGCCCTCCACGACCAACGCCTCACCTGACGCGAACATTAACGGATATCCGTATCCCGAAAAACGAGCGTCTGTGGATGTCTCTCCCCACACCACGCAAGCCACTATTGTCGACCCATCCTCCGAAGCTAATCAAACCAGGCGTGCGTCCGAGGATTCCAGCACACACGGGAAATCTATAGACACAAGTAGTATGAAGCGTCGCTCTTCTACTACCGACGAGGAAGGTTACGCCGGCGATGCGACATGGGAGGACCGTACGTGGAAAGAAATTGTACGTTTGAAAGAAGATATGTTCTGGGCGCGCGTTGGGGGCGTGCGGTAGAGCTCGAATCGTTTATAAGTAGGATATGTAGTGTGTCCGCCGCCCGCTGCTCATCTATTTCATGTTAGTATAGATTTTGTATACCCACATGTGTAGACATGTGCATGGTTGTCTTGTTGTCGAAATTAGGGCTTGGGCTACATCTCATCATAATCTGTTATGGCGCCATCAAATATATGGGAGGTACTGACTACATGTGTAAAGCACGCATAACCGCCGGCCTCGGGCGTCATGCTGTGTGATTGCGTGCACAGCATTCGTCAACCGAATATTGCTCTGGAAAAATCGACAACATCTTGAACTTACAGCAGCCACTACAAACTTTGAGAACGCCATTAACTTCCTCTTCCCACAAGACATCGTTGAAGATGCTAATACCTATCTTCATCGCTCATTCCTTTCCCCTCTCAATATCTACGTTGACGGATTCAATGACAGAATTCTAGACAAATCACCAGGCGATTTTCGCAAACAAACATGAAGCACACGCTAATCACAACACAAAACATATTCTTACTTTAGTTCGGACAACCTGAAGGAAGCCGAACACGTTCCATCGAACGCGCCAGAACACACACCCAACTACCTTGCAATGCTAACCCATCCTCCCCATCGCCTGTATTTGAAACAAAATTGTGTGTGCGCCATTCAACGAAACCTCTCTGTAGAAAAAGGATTGTTCAGAAATGCGCGCGTGCGCATAGTGGCTCTACATTGTCGTTTCATTGAAGTCCAACTCATCAATACATTCGAGAGCTACTGCATTCCCCGCACTGCGCTCGCTCCATCCAAATCGTTCATTGTAGACGGTAAATCGAAGACAGTTTCCCTTGCGGCCTGCGGATGCAATCACATTTAACGGGTGTCAAGGGTTAACGCTGGCGCGCACCGTACTCGACCTTCGAACAGATCCTTTTATTCACGGTCAATTGTATACAACTTTGTCGAGAGTGAGAACGCGGAGAGACAAATGAGATACAGGACAGTGTGAGCATTGTATTTCCTGAATTGCTATCATAAAAATTAATGCGTAGTACATATCATCGTGTTTACATGGAGCCGACCGAAGCGGTGTCCTGGTACCAGAATATCCATATTCATGGTCTGCCACTCAATTTCGGCAGGGAACTCATTAGCTTACACCATGCAGCATATCTGTCTATTTTGATGATGTCAATCATCTTAGGTGACCTTATACCGCCAAGACATAGCACGTCTTCCCATTCTGCAGCACGCATATCTAGTACTTTGGCCATGTTATGCAATTCCACAGCTATCCTGCCTCTCAGTCTTACAGCGGATTTTTGAGGCAAGCTGGACTGTTGCATTGTTGTCCGCAAGCAAAGTGAAGGACACGACGATCGTAGTACGCTCAAGTCACAATGGAAGGCCTCATCCAGGCCATCCAGGATGCCCTGCTGCTTGGATCTGTCCCGAAGGCTGAGGGCAAGGTTATTCAGCAACGAAGAGCGATCACAGTGGAGCTCGACGGATCTTGATAGCCTCATCCAGGTCAGCCTTGACACTCTGCTGACTTGAAAGCTTGATGACAAATTTGTCAAGAAACAAGGATTGACGAAAGTGCGTGGGGACAGTGCAGCGGTGCAGCCAAGTGAGTCAGACAATCCACTCCTTGAATCTGTGACGAAGGCCGATGACATGACCACACCCAGATCAACATGCATGCCGCGCTGCTCGAGGTGTGAGGTCAAAGTTCAGAGGCAAGGAATAATGAGAATGGACGGGAGAGCGAAGTGCCAACACAGCGCAATGGCCTCGTCCAGGTCAGCTAGGATGCTGCTCGACTTTGATTCGAAGGCT
The DNA here is from genome assembly GCA_016800925.1 of Suillus spraguei. Taxonomy (NCBI): domain Eukaryota; kingdom Fungi; phylum Basidiomycota; class Agaricomycetes; order Boletales; family Suillaceae; genus Suillus; species Suillus spraguei. The sequence goes on along the minus strand of JABCPU010000498.1, from coordinate 19,935 downwards.
GACGACAAGGTTTCTGAGAGACGAGTGAATCTATCAGAATGGCCTGAAGGACAGAGCACTGATGCAATTCGATGGAATGTGATGGCCTCATCTGGGTCAGCCAAAAGACCCAGTTGCTTGGATCTGAATCTGCCTCGAAGACTAATGTCAAAGTCGTTAAGGGCGGAGGATCAATCAGGGGAATAGAGCACAAGGGCAGCCCGACGGAGGTCAATGACCTCGTTCATACTAAGCTGGGAATCAAATAATCTGATCAGATACTTTATTCAAGTGTGGACGAACGTGAAACGAAATTTACGCGCTACACCTCCTAGTGGGTATGGTAGGGGTGGGGAAAGGAAACCTGAGCTCTGATAGCGGGGTTTCCAATAAGTGTTGCGGCAATGTAGGAATGGGAGGAAATTGGTGATCAAGTGTTGCAGAAGAAATGAGCGAGTGCTAGTGCTAGAAGAGTGAGTAGGGTTTTTGAAAATACAAATAACGATCGACTTCTTGACGTGATAGGACGGAACGTTTTCAAGGACTTCTCTGAGGTACTTTTGAGCGGGGAATCTTCTAGGATAGAATTCGCTGTAGATACGAGAGTGTACAGAAACGACTTATACGGAGAATGATAAGGGTCTTTTCGTCATGGACGCGCCACAGAAAATAAAGTGGGCGCGAAGATCGAGTGAGTTAGTTTTTGAGAGGATAACGAGGCTCGTATAGTGTGTCAGTAACGAGGGAAAAGGACTGAATGTAGACAGAGGAACTGAGATCATATGGGCAGTGAAGTAATTAACGACGTATGCCACTTTTTGAAAAAAAAAAATAGTGCTAATGCCGTCGCTAACCGAATACCAACTGTGTATAGCACGGACTTGCCTTGCTTAGATACGCCTTCCGGACTGACCGTAGTAAGCCCTGGCTGAGCCAGAAGTCCTTATGTAAGGTGTCCGTCACACTGTCACACGGGAGCACGCCTAGTCTTGTCATATTTTGAAGTCGAATCCTTGCACTCAGATTTCAGCTATCTTGTCATCACCTTGGACTGACGTGGCCAATGTTCCCAAGCATTGTCATCGCGTTCGCTAGCACATCTATAATGGGCCACCAGGGCTCGTTCCAAATGGACATATTGCAGATTCGTCCTTCCGACCCCCATTCAAGCACATTGTTCAGCACTGCTTCGGTACTGCCACAGAGCTTGGCCTTGGAGCGTAGTATTCGAAATTATATTTGGAATTTCCGAGTTGTTCGAGTGCTGTTTGGAGGTGACTCAATTGCGCGTCGTTGCACCTGACGTTGTTCATCAAGCCGCGTGAAATGCAATTATATCTTAATTATCGTCCGGAATTTTCGGATGCCTTCAAGTGCTTATTTATATCTCAAATGGTGATATATTAGAGTTTTTGACAAGTTTTTGACACCCCATTTTCTACCCCGAGTTTTTGACGTGTTAAAAACACGTTGAAAACGTGTCAAAAAATCCCGAGTTTTTAACTGGGAAGTTTTTCACGGAGCCCTACATAACTTTCCACCAAGCCATGTTCTCCGCTGCATCCCTGTTAACACTCCTGGCTTTGGGGATCGTCCATTGAAGTTCGCAATTCCTGCATCACCCTCCATTGAAGAATTCTAGCCTTCTGGTCATGGCGGTCATGACCAGGAGGCTACAATTCTTCAATGGTACTAACCTCGTGCAGGAGGATGAAGCTCGCTTGGCGGCCTTTGGGGACTACAGCACAAATGGCAGACGTGCTCATGTTCCTTTGGCAAACATCTATACTAGCTACATTGTACAAGTTGGCATTGGCATTCCCACCACAATCTGTAAGTTCAACACTAAGAAAACATGCAGCTACTGATGTATTATGGAAGACAACCTGATTGTTGACACTGGTAGCGCGATCACATGGGTTGGCGCCAGCACTCGGTACGAGCCAACCAGCACCAGTTTCAACACTAGACAGCCTATGGGTCAAACCTACGGCGGTTACAGTCACGGTTCTACCTCCTTCGCTGGCATGACATACAAGAATATCATAAGTTGAAAATACCTACGATAACCTATAGGAATGCTATGGACTGATACCACCACTTTTGTTGACGGGCTCACCATCAAAAGGATGCCAATCGGTGTCGCTTCTACTTCGCATGGCATCAGTGCTGATGGTATCCTTGGCATCGGGCTGCAGACACGACACTCGGCACCCTACAAAATTCACCAAGAGAAACGATTCAGACTGTCACTGACTTACTGTATATTCAAGGCATCATTTCTCAGCCCCTTGTTGGTATCTTTTTCTAGTCCTCCACTATGGGTACAAACTCTCACGGAGAGCTCAGCTTTGGTGAAATTGACCCTACCATGCGCATTAGCAACGTTGCATACACGTAAGCTACCTCAGCACCTGATCAATCCCTGATAGTAATTGTTTTGTTTCAGTCCTATCACCACTACTCGCCTCTCAGCGAGGTATTGGGGTATCAATCAGAGAATCACCTATGGCTCCACGGAGATCTTAAGCTCCACCGCTGGTGTCGTCGATTGTGGCTCCACCTTTCTTTGGATTGCCTCCGGTGTATTTGGATCCGGAGACTAATCTTCTCGCTATTACCTCTTACTAGTACGGTGCCCTACAGGCCTTGAAATTCCACATTGGCGGTGTACGTCAAACCTGTCAGCCCTGACACCCCTCGTTCACCATTTTGCACAGGAAACCTACAGTCTTATCCCTAACGCGCAAATCTTGCCTCGTTCTCTCATCACCAAATCTCGTGATGATGCTGATGTTATACATCTCGTCGTTGAAAAAATAGACAGACCCACTGGCGCAGGGCTTGACTTTCTAAATAGCTACGTGTGCGCTTCTACACTGTTCGATAGCAGCAACTCCCGCTGCGTCAGTTTTGCGACAACTCCGTTCACTTACTATGCCACCACCAACTAATATGGAATCTCGCAACTGGCCGAAGGATACATCCGTTGCCAGTTGTGTACACCATAGATCGCATCTTTATTGTTAGAGCTTGAGTGACCGGTGACTCCCAGTATGGTCTGGTTGTGCTGGGAGCAGCTGGCTTATGCCGGGAACTAAATTTCTGTTTTGGTACTGTGCGCCATTCTGCCCTGCGTTATGCCCCATATGCGTAGCATTACATATTGTAATTCCTCTTTACTTCGTACATCTTCGTATCAATCCGCTTTGCATTGCACACGACACATACCAGCGGTACCTCGCGCTCGGATCACTACTCTTCCCTAATCGCCCCGGGGACGCTTACCCTCAGAGGCGCAATATACGGCACAACCAACGCACATTGCGCCGTCTCACACTCCTTTATTCCTCCCCACATCACTGCGCCCTTTCTGTCTTTTTTGTTATCTGACCAAACTTGTCATTTTGATTCGCACTTCCTTACTAATAATACACCCATTACTACTACTGGCCAGGCCTTGAATAATAAAAGGATTTTGAGGTTTAATTGCCAATGCTGGGATGTCGTATCGCGCAATTTATTAAAGTTCATTTGGAAGCGTCATAGAGCACGAGATTGAATATCTGAGGAAAGCATTGTACATGAAGTGTACATTTGAAGACACGCGTTCGGGGAGTGTGGTACTAGCACTTGCAAGTAGGATGGCCTGCCCACTGCTACTACTGTGCGGAGAAGTTTACAGACACTTGTGCACTCATATCTGACATCACTACCATCCACAGCTGCGTATTGTTGGGGTCTCCCACCTGGTTCTGGAGGATGACCTGCAAATGTATAACAAGTGTCAGTAACAGTGTAGTACAACAGTCAATGAGCTATGTCACCGAATAATCAGGTTGCATTTGCAAGGTCTGGAGGCCCTCGTCCTCATTAATGCCAGGGGGAACCCGCAATCTACATTACTCATGTCTACATCAGTAGATAGGTTTGATTAACGCCCTGATACGCACGCTAGTACTAGTGCATCATCCTGTGGGAGTAACAAGACATTCCACCAGCACTCAGTGGTGTCCATGATGACGAACTCCTGCTGCAAATGAAATAGGTGAGATTCACATTGAAACCGCTTCTCACAGAGACTTACGCGTGCATCCCATTTCAAGTAAGCACCAGTCTTCGCGCTCATGACCGCCGCCCGATTCTCTCCGTTGAAATTGATGATCCACTATTGATATCGCTCGTCAGCACTAGGCCGGAACATCACCCTTAGCGACCCACTGACCTGATCACCGGCATCGACCTTCAAAGGCCATCAGGAAAACCCTCCATGTAAACTTAGATAAATTAGAGACTTTTTTGACAGCTGTCAAAATTTGAAGTAGCTGGCTCTAAGAGCGATAGCGCAGTGCAGGCTAATGATAATCATTGGCAACCTAGCGCAGTGTAACAAAACTATATCGATCTATGTATGTATTTACATAAAATGATGAACACTCGTCAAGAACGTTGGAAGAGGTCCTTTTTTAGTCCATCATAGGGCATAGCCCCAACGGACAATAAACAAGGATCAAAAAAAAAAAAAAAAAAAAAGAGGTCCTTTCATGAGGAGCCACAGGTCCGAAATGCGGAATCAAATGCGCGCTACAATGAATGTTGCTGATTGGTATAATGCTGGCCATATGTTCTCCGTTTTTGATGATGCGCGAAACCTTGTGCAAGCCATGATCTCGGTTAGGTACGCGGAAGGGAGAGAACCATTCAACATATGCGAGATGTTGAGGGGGCTGGAATGTGGATGGGAAAAGTTTCGGGACGGCTTTGGGAGGAATCGAAAATATAACACGGACTTGCGCAATTCGATATCCTGTTGAATAGTACTAGCTACTGAGTACCAGTCAATAGAACGATTCAGAACACTTACCTTTGGTGCCGAGTGAACCACCTGTACCATCATTAACAAACACAGTATCAAATCGTGGTGCAACACTGTCGGACGCAAATGTTCCTGACCGTCCAGGACGTGCATGGACACTATCAACAGTGACCAGAGAATCGTCATGACCACGAACATCAGCCGAGAGCCATTTCACCTTGTGAAAGACTGGTAGTGTTCGAAATGGGATGTGGATATCGGCTGCTCGATCTTCGAGCTGCCTGGCTGTAACAGTAGTGTTGGCAGGAAGTGTGACTTTGGCAACACAACGTGCGAGAGATTCGTTAAAGTGCGTGGCGCCATATTCATTCACAACCCTGTCCGTGGTGACTGCCTTGACTGTAGGATGCTTTGTCATCGTTTGAGTACGACGAAATATCATTTCGGGGGGACGTGGCTGATGTGGACATGCAGTGTTACCAATAAGTCTCCACTGAATGTATTTTTCGTGACGAAAAACTTTCTCCCTCCGTTCAAGCCAAGTCGTCATCTGAGCAAACTCATTCTTGTGATTCGTAGAACGATAAGCATCTTTTGCGAGATCAATGTGAAGACGTTCACATCAGGAAATTCACACATTCCTTAACATGCTTAATCAGCTTAACTCACTTATCTCAAAACTTGTTTGCTCTCTCTCACATCATTCACCTGGCATATCTTATATTTTTTGAGTGCGAAATACAATAAAACATGTATATTAATATATCTCAACTTTTTTTTTTCTGAATTCATTCACATTGAAATTTTGGACAAGTAGATTCAATTTCACCAAGGCAGTTAAGTGTAAATAAGTCCGCATAAGGGCACGTCAAGGAATGTGTGAATTTCCTGATGCAGTGTATTCAGTATTGTAGTTGTCCGTAGTGCCGAACATTCGAATCATATGAGCGTAGTGAACTGTGAAGTGGAGCTTTGGCAAATTGAACGAATTCCAAATGCCAAGGTCGATAAAGATGTCCTTGTTGTCGTGGAAAAGGTCGAGTGCCTCATTGAGTAAGACCAGTGTCTCGGAGGTGTGAGATGGGTACTGAGCAAGGTATAAAAAGTCTAGCAGACCACGAATGGCATGGAGGAGTCGAGCAGAAGACATGTTATGAGGTAGACTGGTGTCGATGATGATGCCGAGCAAGAAATGGCAAATTTGATTGTGTTCTGTACCACTCACGCGCGAAAGAGTAGTGATACCCTTTGTAAATATTCGGATATGGTGATTTGGGGGAAGGCGTTGACATCGTGCATCTATCTCTGCACTGCCACATGCGTCAGAAAGCCAGGCGAGGAGGTGCTTTATGAGCCCTTGGTATAGTTGATGCAGAACATCAGGAGTTACAGATTCGAATATATTGACGAAGGGGAATCCCTCCCAGAATGGGTGGACAATTGGCTTAATGCCAGTGTTCGCACATGCCCGAACAAAGGCCAATCCGCCTTCATTGAGAGCACAAAGTGCATCAAGTACCACGCCCAGGTCTTGTGGTTGCCAGTTTGCAATACCAGTTGCTAAACCAAGCTCATCAGGGGGAATGTCACACTTCGGACACTGAGTTGTCTTGATTCCAGTAGCTAAAACTTGCTCTGGATAGTCTCCCGCGAAACATGCGAACAAGGGATGGCCTCGATGCACTGTTCCATCACCACGTCGCATGTTGATGCCATTGATGCCAGCAGCTGCGAGCGGAGCAAGTACACGGCCCACACAAGCATGATACAAATTGGCAAGCATCCATCGGCGAGCAGCTTTGTTGGTGACATGATCAAGGCGAGTAGTTGGAAGATATGCAAGGAGGACATGTGCGTGGCGTGATGGTTTCCGACGAATGTCCTTTGGGATATTTCCAATCGTCATGTAGACGGGGTATGCTGACTTGTTGCGAAACATCGTTACTTGAGTCTTGTCTGATGAGATAATGACCGGAATTATTGTAGCACCTGGGCGCTCACGGTCTAGGTGTTTCTAGAGAACACAGTGTTAGAATTTGTATGTCGAAGGTCACAAAAGATAGATAATACGAACCTGACTATTCCACCACCATTTTCCGGTATGCATCTCATGATATAAACGAATCGTTTCGTCTTTGTCAGCATAGTGACGTTCAGGAGTGAAGACGAGAAAGTCAGCAAAATTTGGATCACTGAAAAGAGCCTTGATACATTCAATGATATCGCGAAAGTAGACATCAAATGCTTCATTGGCGACAACAATCAGTTTGCGTTTGAATTTTGGACGGCCCAGAAGTTCGTTGTCAATTATCTTGTTCAACTCTCGTGTATTCTTGAAGGAAAGACCAAGCTTTTTGCTAAGCTGGAGGTGTCATGATTAGATTATCCTTGCGCTCGACAGAAGCACAGACTTACACCCTTGATCGAGACAAGTTCTGAGAATGCTGTTGAGCTTGAACCTCGTAATTTTGCCCAACGAGCCATATCCCAATCAAGCTTTGAGGCAAACAGAGCGTAAATATTGTCTGCACTCGAGTCATCAAGCTGTGCATGGTAGGTTGCATTGCTTGGCTGCTTGACGACATCAACAGGTTGTCCGGCTCATATATCAGGGTACCGGACAATTGTGGGTGCCTGTTCGTGTTCATGAAGTCACTGTTGTGCCATATGCCGAGCATCTTGGCCTTGATCTGCAGTAGGTGGGTGGAAGGCGTCATTGTGCGCAGGCACAGGCGCTACAGGAGGTTCCCAATCATCATGACCATCAATGTCATGATGTCCACTATGTGCAGGAGTGGCAGGACTCGGAGGCACTGGTACTGCGGCAGGAGGTTCCCATTCATCGTGATCACCTGGGCCAATGTCATACCCTAAGTCGTCTTCATCCAAATGCTCCTCGTCATCTGAGCCTGGCCATGCGAGCTCGTCCTCAGCGTATGTTCCAAAAAAATCACCTTCAAACATGGCATGATCTGGATCAGGAGCATCTATATCTCCTTCGTTTGGTGGGTCTGGAGCAAATTGCCGCGAGGAAAGGTATAGGGCGTGACAGTCAGGATTGGTGGTCTTTGCGAGATGCTGGCTATAACCTGTGATTGACGCAAGTTGTTTATCACAGGCGGGACATGTTATTTGAGGCATGCTCTGTATTAATTTTATGAAAAAAATTGAACACTGGGTGTCTGAAAATCACTCACAACGCGTCTCCCAACAGTACAAGTGAATCGCAATTCTGATGGCCAGAAAGGAGAGGTGGTGTCACCAGCATGTAGTGCTGCCGAAGTCCGGTTTGGTTAGGTTCATCACCCTATATCTGCAAACCCCGAACTCGACCAGTGGTCAGGTTCAAGCAAGATGGGCAAACCCTGGACCGGACGCCTTCGAACGCGTTCGCAAGGGTTCAGTTCAGGTTCAGAACGCGTTCGAACCCTCGAACCGTTGATTTAATTAGCAAAAAAAATCAAAACGAAAATGACATGTACAATATGAATAGCTACTAGAACTCTTCATTGACATCGACGCGGTTATCATAAGGAGCGGCGAATTCAGCCTGGGCTGTTGCGGAGATGTGACCTTGGCGGTATGCGCTCTTGAGCAATTGAAGAGCCTCGAATGTTGTTGGCTTCAAACAGCTGCGACGCATGGTCCCAGTAACACCGCCGCTCGAAAATGCTCTCTCAGACGCAACAGCTGATCCCTGAATGGCGAGGTAGTCCTTTGCAATGCGGGAAATAGTTGGGTATTGTATAGAATGGTGCTTTAAAGTTTTTTGAATCATGTCAGTACGAAAGCAATACAAATAAAATAACGAGACGTACACCCCACCAAGCCACCACATTGTTGACGTCCTCGAGCGGTGCATCTAGATAGTCCTCGAGTTCTTGACGAGGCCTTCGTGTGGTTGCGTCATTCACGACACGCGATTTGACAGAGCTTCGCATCCAATTATGGCCATATGAGCCTTGGCGAGCAAGCGAGGGAGGGCTCTGCAGGAGCCTGCGAGGGAGTACTACTGCGATGATACATATCAAACTATGTAAGATTAGTATACAATTGACAGAAATGAGTGATGAGTGACGTACCGTGCTCTCGAGGCATTGCATGCCTTGTTTGAAAAAATGAGTGGTCCATTTGTCTTTTGCGTACGCGACCTTGTAGTTGGGGTCCAGCGCTACACCAACAAGGTCAATGATGTTCAAAGGCATTAGAATAGATACGAGATACATACCGAGACAAATGAAATATACATCTGTGTCGTCAGTCTTACTATACCACTTGCGGAGATTAGTGACACCAGCTTCAATGGCCGTTGAGAAACGGGCAAATTTTGACGCGTTCGCCATGTTTTGCAAAGTGTCTTGAAGACATTCGAGCACTGGAATGGTTCTCCATACGGTTGGTTCACGTGTGGCAGAGAAGCTCTGTTGAGCATCTGCCGGCTCCTTGGTGTGTGGTGTGCAGCACATAAGCATAATTGCAGAAGGTAGAGAGAAATGACTTACCTGGAGGACTTCACGGATCAACTCCAACTCTGCCCACTCGTGTGCTGAAAGCCTGAAATCCGCGTATGATTTTCCCTTCAGATTTGGGACCTCGTCGCTGTCATCAGCGAGCTGGATGAATCTGTTTACTCCCTAATAATCAAGTCAGTAATGTGTTCATGTAGTCGGTAGTAGACAACTTACTTTGCGCAATTTAAAAAAACGCTCCAACATATTAAAAAGAGATGCCCAACGTGTGCGGACCCATTTCAAAAGCTCCAATGGGGGCTCGTTCACCTCCTTGCAGCACTTTTGAAGGAAGCCACGAGCTTGAGGAGACTTCCGGACCTAAACAAAGGTCTCGTGTCAGTACTATACAATAGCAGATAGATCATTAAAGAGCTTACCTGCGCTACAAATGCAAGCGCCTTGCCAATAGTGTCACCAACGTCAAATTCAACACTTTCCTCGCCATCCTCATCCTCGTCTTCAGCTTGAGCTGCCTTCTTGTGCAAGATGCTTGCCGGTGTAGGAGCCACTTCTTCAACGAAGTGTTTTGCAACTAAGTGGAGTGCGTGCTCCATACAACTGAATATTCATCAGTAATCTCAACTTCAGTACTTAATGAACGAACTTACCGTACTCGATGCTCAATTGGTTTCCACTCCACTCTGAAAGGGTCAATAGAGGTTGCGACCATCTCAATGGCAGTATCGTTATTTGATGTGTTATCAGCCGTGAACCACCCGAGCTTCGTGCAGATGTCGTATTTGTTGATGTTCTCGATCAAAATCTTCCCGATGTTCGCGCCGCTGTGATTGCCGTGAATGGGTGCGAACGCGAGCTGCTCCACCTTGAGTTCCCACTCATGAGGGTTTTCGGCTGGAGAATCTATGTAATGCGCTGTAATGACAGAAAAGGGTGACCAGGAAAAGACGTCCAAGAGTCGAATGTCATGGAAATTTTGCTATCGACACGGCTGAGCTTCTCTTTCACGCGCTTGACTGCCAGCTTTGCACGTTCGAGTATTTCATCCCGAGTTTTGGTACGGTGGGGAATGTCTCGGTCTGAAAGTGATGGCCGGAGGTATTGAAGTAGGCGGCGGAAGGGTCCTTTATCTACAAGTTGAAAGGCCTATAATGTCGTATGAGTGTCTTAAAATATATCAAAAATGAGAGTCGCTCACCTCATCTTCGGCAACAATGAGTTCGACAATATAATCCATGAGTCCAGCCTTTGTGAATGCAGGAATCTTGGGAGTAAGTGAGGTGTCCAAGGTAGCCTGCAGCACGTCTGCTTTGCAGTTACGAGGGATTGCATGATCGTGCATCGTGAGACCCCATTGTTCACAGCGGTCCTTGTAGATAGGGTAATGGCACTTGGGATTCCGTGCAATGTGCGTGCGTCGAGTCGAAATACCCCCCTTAAAAAAGCACTGGTGAAGCGGAACATTGTTAGCCTTGCATACCTCACACCACCACCCATTTTCACACTCCTGGGTGTGGGGGTTAACACGATCTTTCTCGAAAGTAAAGATCGTGGTCAAATCGGCACTGCGTTCAACCTTCTTGAGGGATTTACGGTCTTCACGATCCTGGTCACCAAGCTTCTTCGTCTTTTGGTAAGCTTCCTCGTTCTCATTCTCATCGTCTTCCTCATCATCTGTAAAATCCTCAAGTGGAGGGGCTTCTTCTTCGGCATTGTATTCATCACTGTCGTTGTCGTCATGCTCTTCATTCCTGGTGCGCATGAGTGCTTTCTTGGGTCGGGGGCAGGAGGTCCTACAGCTGACCGTTTGGCTGGGATACTGCTGGCAGTCTCCCGGATCTTCTCTGTAGGCTTGACAGCGCGGCCTGAACGACGAATGAATGAATTGAGAGTGCCTTTGGATGGAGGAGGGGGAGGGAGGATGGTAGTGTCATCATCTGGGTCGTGTATCCACTCCATCTCTTCAGCGCTTTTCAACGAACCGTCAGGACGACGGGCTGGTGCAGACGACTCGAACATAGTTACAGCAGGGAGTGCAAATGTTGAACCTATACCACAAGTGAATATATATATCTCAAACTAAATAAAAAAATGTTGCGCACCTTCAAGTTCCAAAATGACAATCCATTGCGCAAACTTGGTGGAAAACCCAGGAATCACCACAGTAGTAGGTATATTCTGAATGAAAAAACATTAGAAGTTAGCAACTTATCAAACATGAGAGACGGTGAACATAGTACCGGTGCTTCGAGTCGTTGCATAGCTGAAAAAAGTACCCTTGTTGCTTGTGCAATGTGGGGAATGCTACTGTCAAAAGAAGAGAAGGAACAGAAGTTGGTGAGCGCACTACTTAAACTGACAGGAAGCCTCACGAAAAACACGCAGCTGGAATTGTGCACATGGTGCAGGTTCGGACCGGTTCGGATGCGTCCGAACCGGTCCGCATTTTTCAGTGACGACATCGAACCCCGAACCTGTTAGGGGGTTCGGTCCAGGAGAGAGACCAAACCTGTGACCGAACCACTGGTCCAGTCTGGATGGGTTCAGGTTCGAACCATGGTTCGGGACCGGACTGCGGCAGCACTACCAGCATGTCAAAGGCGAGGCTTTACCAAAGTAAAAAAAAAATGGGTAAGTGATGACAGGATGCCATATCCGCAGTATTGGCAAATCCAAATCTTGCAGCAATGGAAGCAACTCATTAATTATGTCCGGAGCATGCCAGCACAGGTAAATGACTTTCGCCAAGCGCAGTAGTTGAACATGTCCGAGCATGCCAGCGCAGGTAAATGACTTTCGCCAGGCGCAGTAGTTGAAGCGCAGTAGTTGAACATGTCCGAGTCAGACAGAGGGTGGCAATGGAGAGGAGGCTGCTTCATGATAAATGGACAAAATGACCTGCATCCGATTAGCCTGGGTGATGGGACCAGGGGGAAAAGTAAATGAAACATGCTAAACAAAGAGGGTGGTAATGGGGAGTAAAGCACAATAGTTCGTAATGGAGGAATGCTGTGCCCAGCCAACAGACCCCATTATCAGCCTGGAGGAAAAGTAGTAGAATGTGCTAAACATAGAGGGCGGTGATGGGGAAAGCGTCTCGATAGTTCGTAAATGAAGGGAGCACCATAGTACTTGAATGTACTGAACATAGAGGGTGGTAGTGGGGAAGAGAATGCTTCTTGGTAGTCAGTAAATGGAGGAAACGCCTTTCATCCAATTATCTGGCCACCAATAAGAATGTTCCCGATGACAGGAACGTTACCAAGGAGAAAACAAGTGTGCGCACTAGCACTTTGTAAGGCTGTGGTTTAAGTTTTTCGACAAAAACTCACCAAATAGCAGACTAAGCCAGACAGGGAAAGGTCAACCCTGGCTCAGCGCTCAGCATTATGGTATAATAGGCAGACTGTTTCAAATTGAGTGGCTGACTCAAACGAAAAAAAACACTCACTCACCTTTTGAAGCAGTCTTTCCGTAGCAGAAACGCACTCTCACATCCATTCCTTCTTATTTTTCACTCCTTCCAACCTCGTCTCGCCTTCAATGGACACGCCTGTGCATCCATGGTGTAAGCGCAAAATTCATGACAACATGCTTAAAACTCACTTGGTTCAAGTATGACGCAAAGCAAAAGACCAGGCTCTAGAAAATCCAGGTAAGCACCATGTCATCATACAAATTCACACTCACAAGCGGCAGTGTGGGGAGCACTTCAAAAAAAAGCGGACACGCAAGCGTGAACACTCACCCATTGACAATATCGCACCTATTCCAAAACGGGTCCGAGCCAAGCCAGTTAGTAAAAGTAAGTCAGGATTACTAGCTCACATGTTACAATGACTCACTATGATAAATGCAGGTGACACGACAAAAGCAAGGACACCAGCACCTCTCCTCAGAACTGAAAACAGCAAAAGCAGCAGTAAGTATCCAAGTCAGTGCCCACAAAGGCAAACTTGCTTACAGAAAGATTAGAGCGGCCACCACCTCTCGCTTCAGACTCTGAGGACAACGTCGAGGTTAGCCAACCTCAGTGGTCAAAGAAGAAAGGTCAGCATTGCGTGTTCCCACGGGACAGACGGTCTTACTAATGATTGAAAGTTGTAGCTCGTGTCTTCATTGAACAGTCAGATATCGATTCAGACGATGCCAGCAAGCAGAGTGCCTCTGATAGAATTACCAATATTGAAGAGTCGGACTCAGATTCAGAGCCAGTTGAGAGCATCGCAGAAGCACTGTTTGGAGAGGTGAGTTTTCCGCACTACTAGCTTACATAAGTAATCTGTGCGACCTTCAAGGTTCCTGCAATTGCCAATGCACAGCAGGGAAAGCCTGTGAAGAGCACGTCTGGCAGACCTCGAAACGACCCATCCCAGTCACCAACACCTCCACCACCTGTATGGGGCTCTCAATTCAAGTCTTCAAGTGCGAAAGAGAAGAAATATGCTGCTGAAGTAAGTTTGAAACTTATATTTTGATTCTGACTCTACTAAACTTCCAAAATTTACTCAACAGGTCCCCATGTGGGACTCTCCAATGACGAGGTCATCCTTTGGACTGCAACCTCTCAAACGTGTCAGCAAAAGCAACAAGCGCTCCTCTGTAGTTGAAGAAGATGAAGAAGACGAAGATTCCGTTTTCGATATCAAACCTGAGCCCTCCATGTCTGAGTCTTCGCATGCTGACCCCATGGCTAATCTTGTTTACACAAAGACTGGGTCAGTTCAACTTACAGACCAGAATGTGGATCTTCGCAAGGTGATTCAACACAGCATCCTTGAGGTCAAAGCATACATTGCTTTCAAGCATGGATACCCTGAACTTGTGGCCAAGAACTCCTATGCGCGTGAAATCCTATTGCAGGCTGCAAAGCACCACAAGACAGTGCTGATTGAGAAACGGATGTATGTTGATGACGAGTATTTGTCGGCACTCGCCAATCTAGTAAGTGATCTGTCTTATCATGGGTTTAATATTGACACATGCTGTAGATCGATGCTCATGCGAGCCTGTTTCACACTGATATCAAGGATGTCGCCTATAAATGTGCCCCAGGATACTTCCGACTCTGTTAAGACTGTACTCAAGGGTAGAGAGATCCGAAGGGCTTTGGCCTCAGTTCGTACACTGTGCCCCTTTCTCGAGTAATGCCCTTTATTTCAGGGAGGAGTTATTCGTCCGAAGACCCGGAGGGGGTTGCGTGACGGATCCGGGTGTCCGAAGGTGTCGGATACAATACGTCCGAAGGTAATTCGGAACGTAAGGAGAGGAAAGAGATTAAGGCTAGTTTCGGAACGAGTTCCTAACTAGAAACTAACGGAGATGGACTATCCGAAGATAGAGTCAGAGGTATGGACTATAGGAGTCAATCCTAAGTCTCGGAGGGTGACTTAAAGCGGAGAGTGGCTTAAGTCCGGAGGAGGCAGAATGAGTAGAATCTAAGATGATATTCGAACTAAGGTTCTACGGAGATCTACAAGTGGTTTATATACAGTAAGCATCTAAGACGGATAATCAGCAAGTCCGGGACCGAGGGCTATGTACGAAGTGTAACGGAAGTCTATTAGTTATTGCACAGCGGATCAGTAAGCATGAATCGGAAATGAACACAGGAAACGGATCAGTAACACAGGACGGAAATATAAACAGCCGGAGTACCGGTAGTAGGAGAAATGACGAAAGGAGATAGACGCAGATGTTCACCAGGGAGTTAAGGTGCGAGAAGTGAGTACATTCGGATGAGTGGTCCGGACAGGATCTGTGGACCGGACGGATATGGAAACGATCGGATCTGGACGGATATGATCGGATCTGAGATTGGAAGTATGGTATATGACAGACTCAGTCATAACTGCGATGCCATCATTGACCATCTCCTTGCGAGTCATTCCTATATTTTTCCGCAGATATTTGATGTTAGTTTTTTTTCGGGCAAGAATTTGACATTGCACTGACACCTCGCATCAAGGCAGAGGGTCTTCCTTCACCAAAACGACAGAAACCATACCAAGGGCAGCCTGTTGTCGACACTCTATACGAGGTATTCTTCGAAAATGCGAAGTCTATTGGTTTGCAGTTTGCGCAATGCTTCGTTGACATTGCGAAGAACAAGGCCAGTCGGCTGGAGGTTCCCATCCCCATGGTAGCAATAGTCAGCACAGCTGTAAGTTCGTGTTTGCACTTATCTTCTCATTAATCTTATTTGTTGTCAGATTCACGCTACTCTTATTGCAAAGAAGAACAAGGCAGGTGATGACTTCAAGTTCACAGGCAACCAATTCTGTGACATCTATACCTACCACGTGGCGTTGTTGGAGAAAATCCAAAGGACCGCTCCCATCAAGTTTCATAAAATGATGGCCGATATCTACGAGGAGGTTCAGTAAGTCTGCATCCAAGTTGGTGTACACATTTCTGACTTACTGCTACTTGCAGAGGTTTCTGTCGTGACACAATTGGTGTCTATGACAAAGACACTGATCTAGCACTCTTGGACCTTGATGGCATGGACGATGAGCAGAATATCTCACTGACATGCCGTATTTTGCAGGAATTCAATGTATCCTATAATCCTTGATACCCCGCCGCTCGCTATATCTCACCATTCACTATGTTTTCCTCATTTAGATCGTACTTTACCGCTGCTGTAGCCTGATACCCGAGTTTAATCATATTAATTTTTTCGTGTATTCGAAGTGTGAAAGTCTTCCTATCAGTGTTTCCTAGGGCATGTAAAGCCTTTCCTAGTCGTCTACAAGGACAGTCAAATTGTTCTAATTGCAGTAAGGTATGGCTAATTGAAAATCAGCAATAAAGTCTGGCTAGGGTGCTTAGTTCGTCTAATATGTCTAGTTTGCGTTAATTGCGCTAAAAAAGATCCAATATGAGCAGCTTTGTCTAAGTTTACATGGGAGGGTTTTCCTGATGGCTTGTCATACTTCAAGTTTTCCAAAAGACCTTCTGTCAACTGGTTCGAGCGTATACTCATTCTTTCGAAGACAAGTGGTAGGAAAGGCTGAGAGCGAGTTTGGCTTCAATCCTGACTTCGGAACATCATTTATATGTGTTCCTCAGGTAGGCTTAGCTTTGTGCTGTCCCGAGTATCATATCATGTGCCCCTGAACGGTGTCAAATAACACAATTATCAGCATCATGGCACTTTCATTGCGAAAGGATCCGATTCGGATCCCTCGTGTTCGCTCGCGAGGAATGTGTCTATACTAGCATGAGATTTCTCCACAGTTGCCGCACTTCTGATCTGAAAAAGGTGCTCACTTTCGAACTTCGTGCCTTTATCAAGACTTTCTGATATGTTTAGCATCAGGAAATTCACACATTCCTTAACATGCTTAATCAGCTTAACTCACTTATCTCAAAACTTGTTTGCTCTCTCTCACATCATTCACCTGGCATATCTTATATTTTTTGAGTGCGAAATACAATAAAACATGTATATTAATATATCTCAACTTTTTTTTTCTGAATTCATTCACATTGAAATTTTGGACAAGTAGATTCAATTTCACCAAGGCAGTTAAGTGTAAATAAGTCCGCATAAGGGCACATCAAGGAATGTGTGAATTTCCTGATGTAGTAACTCCTTTTTCCATGCATGTAGTATTAGATTGATAAGATACCTCATCCAATGATCTGATGAGTCTCAAAAGATCAAGATCCTGTTACGCCATTGTACCAGGGTTTATTGAAATATTTATTGCAAGTGAGATTCGGAGAAATGTTTTGTAACCTCTTTTACAGTCAGTGTGGAGAAATCGAGTAATGATCTACCCCCGCGATCAATAAACATTCCCCACAAGCGAAATCGAGGAATGTTTGTAAATTGGTTTACTAGGGGTAACCGGGCCGTTGGGCAAGCGACTGGTCTAGAAAAACGTTCGTTAAGTATAACGCCATCGAACCTGAACATTCATGGCAAGCGAGCATGGAAATGCCACTATCATGATGTAGTTACTGCTAAGAATTCAATGGAAACACGCCCTTAATCGAGGAATGGTGCTCAACTACTTTGGCAACGACAATGAAAGTGCCAGGATGAGCTAGTAGAATCACATCATTCATCGACAAACATTCTTGGCAGATGAAAGTCCCAGAATAGTGATCATATGACTGACCACAAGGTGGCAAGTCGCATTTACAGGGTTAAGTTACTTCTGAGGGCGTCCCTGGGACCGCAGAATGCCGAGCATGTACCTGAGGAACAGTGGGCATATAGTAACTTTGATGTAGGTTTCGATCAGGTTGGACCAACTCATTTATCATATTCTCCTCCTTGCCTCCGGGCCAATAGCGAATCTCAATAATCATGTTCATTTAGAGGCAAGGATCGATGATAATGGATGGAAGGGCGAAGTGCCAATCCAGCTCAATGGTCTCATCCAGGTCAGCTAGGACGCTACACTGCTCGACTCTGAGTCTCTGAGTTGAGTGCAAGTATCTCTGTGCTTGCAATCATGAAATACTATACAAAGAAACAGATCTACTAACAAGGCATTCGGTCCCAACACATGTCACACGTCACACACCCCATTGATTTGGTCACCAACCATCGGAAAAAAAACCAAAATCGTGCATACCACGTAACACTCTGTAACAAGCCAGTAACAGCTTATACAAGGTGTACAATTGCAGTCAGTGCGGAGAAATAGAATAATGGTCCTGCCCCGCAAGCGAATATTTCGTAAATCGTTTTGCCAGGGGCGACGTTAAGCAAGCGACTGATCCAGGAAAACGTTCGCTACAACTCAAACATTCCTGGCAAGCGAACATGGAAGTGCCACTGGTATGTAGCCACTGTTAAGAATTTAATGAAAACATGTCTTTAATCGAGGGACGGTGCTTAACTGCTTTGGCGATGATAATGAAAGTGCCATGATGATATAGTAGATTCATCAATGGCAGGCGGAAACGAGGAATGATTGACAAGATCAGAGTAGTGGTCATATGACTGATCACGAGGTGGCAAGTTGTAATTCAGGTTAAGTTACTTAGGAGGGCGTGCCTGGGACCGCAGAATGCCGGGTACACACCCTGAGAAATGTGCGTATATTAATAAGGGATGTATGGTTAGACCAGATACTCACTTATCATACTCTCCTCCTTGCCTCCGGGCCAATAACGAATCTCAATCATGATGTCCATCAACGGTGTTCTTTAAAGCTTGAAATGGCCTGACTGCCACTCCATGTTGAAAGATGGAGTGAAGGTCGAAGGCGCAAGCTTTACCCTAGATAGGGTGTGGGACTTTCGTAATACCTCTACTTGTTCTTAGCAATTTCGACAAAGTGTGCCGCAAATTTCACACCAATGACCCTAGGGTTATGGAGGTTCGCCCCGGTAGGACTTTTCCCTGATAGTCGCGGCATTATTATTGTTCTGAACAAAGTCAAAGCATGAGCCACAGCAAAGGAGTCAAGCCATTCCGTACTGATCACCATCTCTCCGCCCTATGTTCTCGTGTGGCCACTCCAGCTCCTCTGCTTTCGCGCGTCTCTTCGCCGATACCTCATTGTGCCAGTACACCTATTGATCTGAGTCGATCGAGAGTCGGCCCACCAGTTCCCCCACGCACGGGCTCTCTATTCTCGTCCTCCAGGGCTCAATGGCCTTATCCAGGTCGGCCTGGACACCCTGCTATTCGAATCTGACTCAAAGGCTGGTGGCAAGGCTGTTCAGAGACGACAATCAATCAGGATAGCCAAGGGAGCAGAAACCCAATAAAGCTTGATGGCATCATCCAGGTCAGGTTGGATGCCCCACTGCTTGAATCTGATCCGAAGGGTGATGGTGAGGTTATCCAGGACCGACGAGAATGGACGGGAGAACGAAGTGCCAGTGTAGCTCAATGGCCTCGTCCAGGTCAGCCAGGACGCCACACTGCTCGACTCTGACTTAGAAGGCTGACGATGAGGTTGTTGAGAGATGAAAATCCACTAGAGTGGCGGGGGACAGAGTACTGATGCAGCTGAATGGCCTTGTTGAAAGATCCAGCTGCTTGAATCTGGTAAGGTCGTTCAGTGATGTGTAAGTGGACCTTGCGGAAGCTGGAGGGGATTGGTCGGCGGTGGCCACCACTGGATGTGTATGCCATGACGTATCCTTTTGAGAAAATTTTGCTGAACGGACGAAGATCGTTTGAAGAGAGATGAGAGTAAGATCGATGAAGTGTGAATGAAGAGCCCAGACTTGACGAGCGAGCCTATTGGCAAAGTTCCAGTACGAAGGACTCTTCTAATACCGATGAAGGTTATCCTGATGACGCAACTTAGGAGGATCGTATTCGTTTGAAGGAAGACATAACCTAGGCATGCGGTATTGTACCTGGAACTTGAATCGTTGGTAAGCAAGATAGCTTGCCCGCTCCTGCTGCTCAAGCGCTCACGTTAAAATATATTTGTACACCCGAATGTGCACGGTGCGCATGGCCACGGTTAGACCTCGACTTCAAGTTGTCGAATTTAGAGTGGACTTATAGCTTGGATTGCATTTCATCATGAACTGTCGATCATGTCACAACATCACCGCCGCCTATGAAATCTTGTCCTTCAGCGATCTACCAGTTAATTAAAATAATCATCTTCGGCAGGGAGCACTTATTAGGATGAAGAACTACACAGATTGGCCTAGATCAGCCTCGATCCTGTTACTATGTTA